>OZ024913.1:9812683-9837683 GCA_964017125.1 Flabesymbios commensalis
AGAATATTCTAAAATGTAACATTTTTGAAGTCGGAAATAATATTTAGGCCTAGATCGTAAGTAAATATTACTTGATTTATATCTGTGCATCGATACAAATTATATTATATCTATTATATGAATAATGGTAGATCTGTTGTTTGGTTTTTATATGGCATTCGCCTTTCAAATTGGTTGTTTAACTTATTAAATAAATTACTATGATTTATTCTACAATTTGAAATTTGTATGAAAAAATAGTGTATTTCTATTCCTTTTTGTGCAATATCGGTATAGTCTGAATTGCTGGATAAACACGATATCCCAATGTCAGCTAAATGCTGGTTTAAATTAGATCCTCATCTCCTGTATTTGCTCTTTAAACTGAGTGAACTTTACCCTTACTACGCTGAAATATTTGTCAATGAAACATGGAGACTTAAGGGTTTTTTCAATTTGAAATCATCATAAATGGCTTAGTTAGCACTTTCTGCTTCACTATACCTATAATTTTTTGAATTCTTCCAGTGCGAGGACCGTTTATAGACGTCATAATTTCACGTCATTAGACGTCAGATTCTGACACACTGAAAGGGTTCAAGTGAAGAAATATTTTCTGATGCACAAATTAAAAAATAATACTAAAGAAATGCTATGAAAAATACAAATTAATCAATCAGCTAAAAATAATGCGTATGTGTTGGTGTGACAGGGCCCTAACCCATCGAACACGATAAATTCGACAAATGTTATTTGAATATTGGCCCAATATCTGTGAGGTGAGACGAACATTGCAAAGAAGCGGCTTTAGAACCAGAAAAGTTTAATATCAGGGCCGGCTTCATCAACTGTCAAAATGTTGTCTTAGCTATCAACGCGTGATCAGTTTTTAAATAACCAATGATCTCCAGACTGACTTTAGGCCATGGTGACTTAGCTGAGCTCAGCCCTGAATACAAGGCTATGCCGCTTGGGAGGAATAGCCTTGTATTCAGGGCTAGGCTGAGCCGGGTGTTGAAATCGGGCCGTGGTGAAATTACCTTTCCCGCAGCAAGTGGGAAGCCGCAAATTACAAAGGCAATTAACCCTTTCGGTGTGGGGACCGTTTTCAGACGTCAGAATCTGACGTTTTTAGACGTTAAGTTCTCACATATAAAGTCGATCCCCGCACTCAAAGAAATAAAAAATGTATAATGGCCATAGACCAGTAAAATGAAGCGGAAAGAGCTAAATATAAAACATTTATGATGATTTCAAATTGAACAAATAAATGTTACAATTCTCCTTTAAAATTTCAAGAAGATCGGTTTAGAACTGACGGAGAAATCGACAAAAAGCATGCGCTCCAGATAATTGTGTCATAGACTATAAGGGCTAACACTTGTATTGCTGGGCCCATACTTTTCTAAGTTTAAAATTAAACTAATCCTGATAAGTTAATTTATTTAAATTTTCAGCCACTTGAGATTGTGTCTCGCTACCGCGATCCACAACCTCAAGTGGTTGAAAATTAGTCATGTTTGTTTATTTTGAGACCAAACATTAACAAATATAATTATCCTTTTGTTCCCAATAACAGTGATTCAATCGGATAAAACGGATTTAAACCGCTATTGTCGTGATCAACAGGCAAAGGGTTAAATAGCACTGCAATTGTTCAGTTATTCCAAAAGGAGGTTAATCCAATAATTCAATTTGAGAGATGTCTATTTTCCTACATAAAATATTAAACATTATTTGAAGCTCAAAATTGCGTCATTTTTTCAAATACTGAAAAATGATAACAAAACATTAAGCAGAACAAGAGTTATGTTTCTGTCTGCTAAAATATCACAGAAGCGGAAAGAGCTAACTAAGACATTTATGATGATTTCAAATTGAAAAAACCTCCGTGGTTTGTATACAAGCATACTTCAGCGCTTTAAGGGTTCACGCCACCTGGAGCTAACATTGTGAACGACTGGTCACATGCTAGATTGTCATAATTGTGGTAATATTATGCCTTTTTGATAGCATAGGCCTTATCATGTTAAATTTAATAATTATATGGTAATTATTATTCTTAATCTCAGTTATTTAGAGCTGGCAGCGTGACTATTTTTACATAGCATATTTTTTTATGATATCACAGGAATTATTCGTGAATCTCGCAGTCAAAAGGTTAATTTATTGTTACGCCCAGATATAGCTAACTCGAATCTACACATATATAATCCTGTTTATTTTACCTCCACCGAGAACCTAATCTATGTGTCAATTCTAAACTGTTTTTGTTTCATTTTCTTAGGCGTCTCAACTTGTAATTCAATTAAAGATAACGCCATGAAAGCCCCCCTGCCCGCGCCTGGCCGTGCTAGGATTAAAACAATTCCTTTGAATACCTCAAAATAACCTTCAATAAAGACAACGAGTGTATATATATATCTTTCATTATTCTTGGTCTGTGGACCTTGTTTATAAAATGTGAGAATACAGAAAGCCCTAATTATCCCCATATAAATTGTACTTGTATATCTACCTTTGTAGACTATTATGTCAGACTGTGACAGTATAATTTATATTATGCAGATCATATATAGTGGTGAAATGGATAGCCAGTCTGTTGTAGATTTATTGATTTAAATTCAGCATTAAATGGAAATATCCCTGTCTCTATATAGGTGTATATAAGGTAAATATGTAGGTATTGTGCTCTGATAGAAAATCGTGTGATGTCAAATAAATTAGACTTCTTAATTTGTATTGATCGTGGGATGCAATAATAAAAATATCATTGTCGGTTTTAGTATGACTGTGAACTTGGATGAACACACCAAGAATGGCCTTTATTTACCATGTGTACACAAATAATTCAAAGAAAAATAAGTTACACAACCTACAGTATATAAATTACGGCGTACAACAAGCCGGTACAAACTGCTAAAATCAGTGTGTAAACTACATAACCGTTTGGAACTGCCGATACTCTAGAGCATGGTTTACTCCATGTACATGTACAATGTCAAGTATCTGTAATATAGGCCTATATGCCGATAAGTCACCGTCTATATCGTGGTTGTTATCTTCATATAATTATAACACTTTCCTGTAGTTCCCGCTGAGAAACCAGGTCAGCTTCCTAAACGATGTGAATATCATTGTTATCTATAACAAAATCAGAAAAATCACTCTACCATGCATAGGTATGAATTTTTACCATTTCCAGCTCAAGACTTTTCAATTATTTATTGAGTATAAATATGATTCGCGAATAATTTTAACATTATTCATTTTAACATTAATCAATTGTGATATTGTGCGCGCAAAATCACTGCCAAAAAATCTCACTAAGAACACTTCCCAGCGGACGTGAGACTTCGATCCAATGTTGGTTTAATGTTGACCCAACGTCTACACCACTTGCCCAACATTAAAACAACACTGGGCTAACATCCCGTTTACCTGGTTTGTTTGAAAATCTTTAAATTTCTTTGTTCTGAAAACTATTTTTATCTGCATTTGATGCAACAATCACCTCATTTCTATTAGAAAATTATAATGGTAAAAAATCGTAGGTGTATTTTTTTATTTATCAAGTTTTTGCCTCCAGTCTTGTGTAGATATTTAGCGTTGTGTTTTGTTATTACAGTGTGGCTTCCTCTGTCATGAGTTGTAAACTCCCGTCAGCCGAGTGTATACGGTATAGAGTAAACACACCTATTAACATTCTACTCCCTAGAAGCCCATAAATAACACTCTGCAGTCAATGTAAACATATTTTCGCTTTAATAATATTATTTTTCAATAAGAAATATTAATAATATGTGTCACATTAACGGATAACTGTAATTTATATCACAGAACATATGAATACAGAATGAAATATGAGAAATATAAACGCGGCTGTATTTCACTAGATTGGGCTTAAAGGGTTGGACTCCCCTCAGTGATCCAGGGATAAATAGCCTGCTCTGGATGGGTGCACATGCACTCCAGTTATTTATAAGTAATTCTCATCCATATTACCCGCCGAGTCGCTACAGCGACTCGGTGGGTAATATGGATGGAAATTATAGTCCTGAATGGAAATTAATCTACGTCGATTTTAATTAAATTATTCCAGTATCCACTCAAAAAGTGGGAAAAAAGTGAAAAGAGAGTGTATTTTTCTGGACTTTGGTACTTGTGGGGTGTGGCTCCGCGGTGATCCAGTGACTGTTATCAGGATCGGGGTTGATACAGATCCACTCCCGTTACTGATAGCTGCCCCCTGATAACACCACCCCCTCACCCCACCACCACCCCTAGCCGCCCGTTCTCACACCAGGCGGAGCCACCGGGAGGGGGTGGGGTCATTAAATTGTCTGCCATCAGATCGGTCGTTTATCGCCTGGTCTAGTACCCTACTAAATCATCGCTGGTATGCCGAGCAGGTTCTCATGCCATCACAGGGGCTGATCCAAAATGTCAAGGTCGGGGGGGGGGGGTATTTAAAAAGTTCAATAATGACAGCAGGCTATGATTCTGAAATTTAAAACTTTATTAAAAGGGATTATACTGCCATGCAAAGCCAAAAGGCAGTATCTGCTCACTTCACAAGTGAGCAGATACTACCTTTTGCCTTTACGGAGCAGTATAGTATCGGTGTGTATTTTATCGGTTCTTTCTGACATGCAGGACAACAGAGTGAGTTTTAGTTATCCGTAAAAGTGTAAAATATTTAAAATATTATCTTTAGTTATCTTAATTCTTTATGAATTAGTGCATATTAGTTCAATGAAAATGCTTATTGCTACCAAGGAAATTTGAGTTTCCTTGTTGCTACTGATATGGATCCATTCGAGAATCCCGTGTACAACTTTGTTAGGAGGAATGGGCGATAATATGTTGAAGCCACGCAAATAGTTACATTTTACGGAAGCTGGTGTAGAATTATTTTCTTTATAATTTGCTTGTTTAATGTAGAAAATACGAAACAGTCGTAACTTTTTATTTTGAAATTATAATTAAAAAAACAAGAGCACACACGACAATAGCCCGCCGTCATTATGGAACTTGTAAAATGTGATATATCGCTCATTTTGTGCGATAAGTCGGCGATTTTGATTTTTTTCAACCAATATTGAACTTGTCCGAGAACTTGTTATTAGCAAGATGCAGAACAAATTTGAGCAGGATAGTCTACATGAAAAACAAGAAAAATAGTAACGCCGATGCCAACGTCAACGCCGACAACAACGATGACGCCGAACTTTAATTGCAATAACCCAACTTTTTTGGAAAAAAAGATGAGGTAATAAAAAACGATAAACGATATCACGCATAGTTTTAAAGGGCACACGTTTGGAGCCCAAGTTGACACGTGGTACTTCACTAAGACATGATGGAGTGACTGAATAACAAACTGACAATCTGAGTACAACATTAACTGGATTAATACATCACCATGACGACCGTTAATACATCACCATGACGACCGACACTAGAAACATTCAAACTTACTCATTGGTAACAGCAAATGGTCACACAGTGTTGGCTCAATGCTGGCCCACCGTCTGCGACGCTGGCCCAGCATTGGCCCAACCTTCTGTGAACGTCTGGTGTTTGGCAAGAGATATTCCCGTGGGACTGACTGAATCACATCATGGACCCAATATTGTTTCAATGCTGACGCACCGTCTGCGACGCTGGCTCAAAATTAAAACAACATTGGTTCAAAGTATATCGAGCTTGGTGGGATGTGTTGGTTTTAGACATATCCCAGCAACCAATGTTGGCCCAATGCTGGGTCAGCATCGCAGACGGCCGTCGCAGACGGTGGCCTATTATTTGGGCCAACATTGGTTCAACGTCTCTTGTTCACATGGATGTGATCAGGTTTTGTTATTACCATTTCAGTGTTGAGATCGATTTTATACGTCAGAATCTGACGTTATATAGACGTCAGATTCTGAACGAATTAAAATATTTCTAATGGCCGTAGACCCATAACATAGGTAGCCTATTCAAATGAATCAGAAAAAAGTAACTAACACAATAATGGTCGTAAACCCATAACATAGGTATTCAAATGAAGCAGAAAGAGCTAACTAAGACCTGATTAATGATTTCTAATTGTAGATTTCTACACGGTTTATATAAAAATATGTCAGCGTTGATTTCATAGGTCAGAATCTGACGTCTATATAGACGTCAGATTCTGAACGAATTAAAATATTTCAGATGGCCGTAGACCCATAACATAGGTAGCCTATACAAATGAATCAGAAAGAGGTAACTAACACAATAATGGTCGTAGACCCATACCTCAGGTATTCAAATGAAACAGAAAGAGTCAACTAAGACCTGATAAATGATTTCTAATCGTAGATTTCTACACGGTTTATATTAATATGTCAGCGTTGTATAAGGGTTGAAATGGAATGTTTGCAGTAATAAATATAAATAACTATACAGCAAATATACGAGTCATTCAACCAATTGTGTTTCAATGTTGGTCCACCGTCTGCGACGCTGGCCCAACATTTAAACAAAATTGAGCCACAATTGAGTCTGGTGTATTGTGTACACGCTGAGCAGCACGCGCTCATGTAGATACAGATAGATACAGAGGGGTACGCTCTGATATACACTGATATACAGTGACTTTCATCTTTCTCTGGCTGTTTACAAGTCCTCCAGATTCAAAGAGCCCGAACAAGTCTAGGTGGGGAGCGGTAATTGTGTGAAGATAAACTACAAGCCTGCTGTTTGGACGAGCATATCTCCCCAGGGAGCATGAAAGCACCTGAGGGAAAGCAACGAATGCTCCCGGGATAAGAGTAAGGAGGGGCAAGGAGTACCCCGGGGATAAGAGAGGAAGGAGGGGTAAGGAATACCCGGGGATAAGCAGGGTAGGCAGGCATTTAGCTGACGATCAGGACGTAATCTGTACTCCACTGTCCCAGCACATCTCAGTCACTCACGCAATCATGGCCCGGTGTCGCTTATATCAATACATTTTCAAAACAAAACAAAATTTCTCAAGAATGTTATATTATTTACTCCGTGTAGATTCAGGCTCACAGTCGACATTTACATGTACTGGGTACTTTTTACCGTAGACGCGTTTTTTTATGATCAGCGGTCCCTTTCTTTTCATGATATCATCATCCTATAAGAAGCGAAAAGGGCAGTAAGCTGAACATTTTCTAAATTGATTTGTTCAGTTGATTTGATAGCCGTGCTCTTCCTGTTTCATTAACTAAAATAATTTTTGAAAAATATTATTATGTAGGGGTATCATTGAAATTAAATTAAGAGCTTTAATTAAACTTGACAATTTAATAAGCTATTAAACCTTACAGCGAGGAGACCGATTTTATTCGTCAGAATCTGACGTCTGTAGACGTCAGATTCTGACGACTAAAGTCGATTCCCGCACTGTAAGAGTAAATATATTTCTAATGGCCGTAGACCCATAACATAGGTATTCAAATGAATCGGAAAGAGACATTTGTGATGATTTCAAATTGAAAAAAACACTTTGGTTTTTTACAAATTAATTCAGCGCTTCAAGGGCTAAAGGGTTAAGTGTTAATCGCGTCTATAGCCGTGTTTAGTCTTTCTGTTTGTCATAAAAAAAATTGTACGCGAAATGAGCATTACATTTACAAAATTGACAAAAAAATTGTTTTAAATTGAATAAATACATAAATAATTTTTACCCGATTGAAGTTGTGGGTCGCGGTAGCTAGATAAAGCTTGAAGTGGGTGATACTTTTATATTTATAATGTAGCACTTTAGGGGTTGAAAGGCCTATTATAATATTCACTTTAATATGAATCACTTCAAGTGGGTGAAAGTACTCATATTTATTCAAATTGAGATCAAACATCTTTATCTTTAACCCTTTAACCGCCAAATTATTCAATCTGAATTTTCACCCACTTGAAGTTGTGTCTCGCTGACGCGATCCACAACTTAAAGTGAGTGAAAATTATTCATATTTGACAAAATGGAGGTCAACTGTTTTCAAATATTGCTGATTGATGTCACATTTTACTTTTAACATGTTTAAATGGTGGTACTTAATGTGCTAATAAAAATGAAAACCCGAATATATGCGGCACCGGCGGCTAAAGGGTTAGACACCCATTTCATTCCCAATACAGTGACATTAAACTTTCTAATAAAAATATTATAAAAATGACTATAATCGTGATTAGCGTTTAAAGGGTTAAGATTAGAAAAATGGGATTATGGCCACAAATGTGGAGATAATTGACTGTAATAATGTAAAATATTATGAAGGTTTTTTTTCAGAAAATAGCAGGTAACTGAACATTGTCGATTAACATGTCTTGTATAATTAAGGCGGTCATGTCTGTCCTTTGATGTCACCGCCGGCTAATCACTCTCATCCACTCACAGAGTGATGGAGCAGTGGGCTGCTGAGCATGCTACCATGACAACCACAAAGTGTCACACCGTCTACTCTAAGTACGCCTATATTGTCTGTGTACATAGATCATTCACAATAATTTTGATAACTATTTGAAACTGTTTTTAAAGTATTTTTCTATGTCAAATAAAAAAATAATTCAGTGACTAATCACTTATGAGAATAGTTTGTATACGTATCTATTTCAAGATAATAATTATCTTGCTTCTAAAGTTAATTCATAACTTCTTTAAGATGTCGTGTAGCTAGAGATACAATACGCTTCGATTTAAAATATTTTGTATTTTTGATAATTTGGTATGAATTTTATTCTTTGTCTTCTGCTTCCTTTCCGACACACGCTCGTGGCCGCTGCCGCAGTCGCCGCCTCCGTCGCCGCGAAGAGGTCCAGTGCGCCAGAGCAGAGCTAGAAATTTAACTTTTTGGGTGCCAACAGGGCACTCACATACAAAATTGTAGGTGCCCGCCCAAAAGTTTAGTGCCCTTTTTGAAAATAACACAAACGTTTAGGAACACTTTTTCAACAATTTTAATTCACTATTGAAAAATTCTCATATGAAAAAAGACTTATAATGGAGTCTTAAAACCAATAAATACATCATTATCATCATCAATCAATATTCCGGAGAACCTTAAAGTCCCTGGGAAGTGATTTCAGCTCATCAATATAATTAAAGTATATATCACAATGAATCTCATAACTTAGCAGATTATTTTATTCCACTAATTATCAGTTATTTTTAAAAATAAAAACTGAAAATGTGCACATTTATTGGGCTGGGCGGATCTCCCACCTCATGACTTCACACACAAAAATGTTTTAGGTTTCTTGTATGTGTACTGAGCTGAACTAGATTTATATTCATTTCAATGTGCCCGCATCGACAGGGTGAACAAGGGGCGAGTGAATGCTAGACGTTGGCCGGGATCGGTAGCGGTGATGGCTATCAATTCTAGTGCTGCACCTGCATTCAGGCAGCGTTGGACCGGCGTTCCGTGCTAACTTTGGTCAGTTTTATAAAATCATGCAATGCATCATCAGCTACATGTACATGTACATGTATTATAACCAGCCAAGCATGTCTGCACCTTTTGACGTCACAAATTAGCTCCGCCCCCTACTTTTGCCTTTGGGAAAATCGTTCCCAGTGGTTTAAAAATGGGAGCTGAGCACTCTTATATTTAAAAAGTCATGTAAAATGGTATGAAATATGGCATTGTGCAGAGTAGGTCTGGGGACTACATGGAGCCTTCAATTATATGGAAGTCTGTGAAACAGTGTCGAAAAATAGCAGAAGTATATTCGAGAAAATTCAATGTCACTTAGTAAAATTTAAAAAGCCTTTTATTGGAATGTAACTTTATTTTCCGTGAAATCAGCACTGACACAAATCACCTGGAATACGATTCTGATTCCAAGAACATGGCCAGGGTCGCCACCTATTATGATACAAAGGATAACGCATGGGGAGTTCAATACCTTCTTAGCTGTGAAAAAGTTCGAGGCCAAAGGCAGAGGCCTTTTTTACAGCTAAGAATGGAGAACCCCGAAAGGTTTTAACTGACTTAAACACATCCGACCATAACAAGGATCCTTCATAATCAACAGCTTAATCGCACCGGACTGATTATAATAGCATGTATAGGCTAGCTACCATTATTATGTGCCTGTAATATATAGATCAACAAAATACAGCTCTCATTCCTCATAAACTAAATAAAGAATATTTATATTTTCATCTATGAATATTCTCTATAATGATCCCATAAATAAGGGATACCCCCCCCCCCCATATAAAAAATACAAAACTCGTCCTATAGTGTATTCAGCAATGGCGGAGAAGGCGACTAAATCAAGTCGGGCCTACCCAGTGAACACAAAACATTTATATTATATTTGTACAATGTCGGAGCAACGTCGTGGACGTTAGGCCGACGTTGTACAAATGTTATACAAACGATTTAAGTTTGCTGGGTAGGCCTACATAATATCTCAACACAACGAAATTGATGTCGCCATGCAGAGAAATGCATTATAATTTATATGCCCGAAACTACTATTTTATATATCACAAAACAAGTCATAGTACTTAGATATAATTTGCGTCATTATACGTTTTGTGGACTGAAAAGCTTGTTTAAATATTGTATGCATAATAATCCAGGGCATTGTATGTAAATGCTTGGCCCATGTATGGTTATACCCCGATTTTATATAACAACGGAATAACGGGCGTTGATTAACTTAACGCGTCACATGACAGATTATGGCGGGGGGGGGGAGTATTATTCTTGGTCCACCGTTTTACTAATAACAAACTGCGTAGCCTACGTCTATAAAGCTAAATCTGGGGATGTTTTGGGAAAAACTAATTATGCGTTGCATATACTATGAGTATGTAATGTTTTTAGCGACTATAGCTCCTGAACTGTGTGATACTATCTAAATTATTTCCTATAAATATTCGCTGTAATCATCCTATCCCATAATATTCCTTAAAACTATATAATAAAAACAATATTCAGTTTTATAGTTATTCATTTATTACAATCTCATCTTGTCAAAAAGGAAGATATAATACTCGAACCCGCAGATCATCGCCTTGGGAAATGCACAATCTATAATAGTTGCTGAGACAACATATAAGACGTTGATCCAGCAGCTGCTCAGCGCTTGGTATAAATCTGGCGTTATCAGTAAAGCGTGTCGTCATTGTGGCGGGGGTGTGGACCTATACGGAGACAGTCAGACTGGCTGGTGTGTTACACCCCCTCCAGTTTGCGGTGAACACCTTCAGATGACATTGGGGGCGGCATTTTTTACATCGGGTGTCCCGTCATCCCAGCACGATCCCGGAATACAAGGATTCTACAGGGATTCCACAAAGTCATGAATAATTACGGGATACATCAAGAAACATGGTATATTGCCGGCCCGTGTGGTTTGAACCCCTCAGTCACCGGTCCCGATTATATTCGGGATTTAGTTTTTCTATTATCATATTAAATATCAGCTTTCAAACATGTTGAAGATAAATAAAGATAAAACGTGACACCAATCTGCAAGATTTGAAAATAAGTGACCTCCATTTTGTCAAATCTGAATAATTTTCACTCACTTGAAGTTGTGGATCGCGTCAGCGAGACACAACTTCAAGTGGGTGAAAATTACAATTGAATAATTTGGCGACGGCGCCGAAACATTAAAACGGCATTGGGTCATTGATGGGGTATATAGGCAATGTCTGTAGACCTACATTAAAAACTCTGTGTCTGAGGTAGGCTATATATAGCCTGCAGATTCACATCAATGATCATTTGAATTTCGATCATCAACTAATTTTCATGAGATTTTATATATTCATATATAATTTATATATTTATATATTGTATACTATTCAAAGTTAGTGTCTATGTCATGTAGGCCTAGTAACTGACGCTCTTCAATAAACCCATTAACTTCATATATATTATATACAAACGTCGGCATCAAAACTCCTGCGAAATATAGTCAATGTCATGCTTAATAATGCTTTATTCCTACAAGTGATCAGAGCATATTATTATAACGTATTAGCGCGATGACAACAAGAAAATGCAAATAAACTCACTCTAAACAATATTGGTTCTTTAAAAAGAACCTTTCCGTACTATTACCACGCAACACCAGGAAAACCCTGCAAGGGTTCTCCTGGGGTTGCATGGTAAATAGTAAAAAGAACCTTTCCGTACTATTACCACGCAACACCAGGAAAACCCTGCAAGGGTTCTCCTGGGGTTGCATGGTAAATAGTACTGAAGGGTTCCTTCTAAAGAACCTATATTGTTTAGAGTGTATATCATTAATTATTTTATCAATATGTACAAATGAAAATGTATATTCAATTACATTTTCAACTTCCACAGCTATATTTACACTTGACTGTCATTCACGAGCGTCGCATACGGTGGCCCAACATTAAAACAACATCGGCTCAATGCCTCGTGTTTTGCTGGGAATGTATACACACAGTGACGTAGCGTGTTTAATATTAGCCATGTAACCGCTGCTAACAATTATAATGATATAAGATGTTTAAAAAATATCAATTAATAATTAATAATGTTTGCCGTCATTCTTATTAGTCGACGGGGCCTATATATATTTTTTCACAAGAAAATTTGTGACCTAAAATTCTTTGGATTTAATAATAATGTTAGCTTATTATACACGCCGTAATGTTTACAAACATATTCTCTGAAATAGCTACCTAATATATGTGATCTGTTGACATAGTCATCCAGCCTGACGTCTGTATCTACAGGTTGATAAACTCACCCCCCTTTCCCCCCCCCCACCCCCCCGATCAAACCACACAGCCTGTTTTGCATTAACCCTTTCAGTGCGGGGCCTGTGTTGCAGAATCTGACGTCTATAAACGTCAGATTCTGACGTCTAAAGTCGATCCCCACACGGAAAGAGTCAAACATTTCTAATGGCCGTAGACCCATAACATAGGTATTCAAATGAAGCGGAAAGAGCTAACTAAGATATTCATGATGATTTCAAATTAAAAAAAAATACCTTGGTCTCCATGGTGTATATAAAAATATTTCAGCGTTGTAAGGGTGAACCCTCTGTGTGCTACATGCTCAATGATTTACAGGATAAACTGGGATGAACAGACAATGTAACGAGTTGGGGCGATACAGGAAAAATGAATGAGATGTTTCGTTTTTGTTAAGCTAACCCTTTTCTGACCAAGGAAGAAAAATAGAATCTGATTCTATTTTCCTTGGAACAAGCTATATTATTGAAATTTTCACCCATTTGAAGTTGTGTCCCGCTACCGCGACCCACAACTTCAAGTGGGTGAAAATGATTCATATTTGTTTAATTTCAGACTACAAACTCTCGTTTCCTTCCCCATAATGGTGATTTGGTCGGCTAAAGTTAAACGGATTATCGACGAAAGGGTGAAACAATAATACTAGGCAGCTACGACAGACTGTGTACGACAGACAAGTGAAGCGAAAAGAGCTAACTAAGACATTTGTGAAGATTTCAAATTAAAACCACTTTGGTCTCTTGGTTTATACAGGGATTTAAACGTAATACGGCGTTCGGCATCGGTGTTGGCTCTATCAACGTGCAACGTCGCGCCCGCGGTTCATAATTGGATGGATGACCGCCTGGGACTGCCAGGTGCTGTATACACTGGTGGGGCTCAGAGAACCACGTAAATCAGATGGCTTGTCTGACTGACCTAGAGCTGGACGTAAAGGAACCTCAATGGACGTAGGCGCAGTTTCCATCCAGCGAGACCCCAGAAAATCCACAATTTGTGAGTACTTGGCACATAATGCGAATTTGCTTGGAATGAAAATAGCTTGATGCGCCTCAATGGCAGCTCAGCTGTATATCTCCCAGGAGACTGAGTTGGAATTTGAATGATAACAGGCCTTGCAAAGTCACTCTGCGCCTTAGAATCAATTGAGATAAGGCGCAATATAAATGCAATAATAATAATAATACAGACATATCACCGTTGTGGGGGTTACTCATCCTATCACTATAGGAGTATAGGCGCCCAATATCTCGAACCACGTTTTTTGCCATTTAAAAAATATTTGGTGACTAAATTTTATTTTTTTGTCAACTGTATTCAACTTGGCAAGTCATGCGGCGACTATTTCTGACATTTTCTTTGGCTAAAAATACTTTACATCGCATGATCCTTTCTTTGTCATGTATGATGACATAATATATAGCGCTATACATATCACATGTTAGTGAGTTGAATAAAAGTTTAAAAATATTTTAGTCAGTATTTCTCTTTTAAATGACAAAAAACGTGGTTCGCGATATTGGCCGTATGACCTATAAGTATTGATATCATTTTGAGATGTGAATCAAGGTGGATGAAGATATGACGATTTTACAAAAAACTCAAGTATAAATCTTAATCCTTAGACCTTAAAGAATTATTTTAGTATAAACCATGGAGATCAAAAGGTTTTTTTTCAATTTAAAATCAACATAAATGACTTAGTTAGCTATTTCAGATTCATTTGAATACCTATGTTATGGGTCTACGGTCAGTAGAAATGTTTTTACTCTTACATCGCGGGGATCGACTGCATAGACGTCAGACGTCAGAACATCAACACGTGCAAATGTTTAATGTCTAATTAAACAAGTAATTTTCTCCCACGTGAAGTTGTGTGTCGCGGTAGCGAGACACAACTTTACGTGCATGGGTAAAAATTTAAATTATTTATTCTGTTAATATAGCGGCTTCAGGGTTAAAGCGACACAATTATGTCAAAATCATCATTTTTATTTTGGCTCCTTGATATGTGTATGATATGTCAATTTGACCATAGATTAGAATTGCGTATTTTTTTTTTCACCATGCAGTCAACATATAAATAAAGGAGGTATTTAATTTCATACATGCAAGTCTAAAATAAGAAATAATAGGAATAATTGACAAACGGGGGTTTCGGCACACTTTCCACGTTGCCACTGCAGCCCAAATTTAAAAGATGCGCAATTGTAGTCTATGGACATGGACATGGTCTATTATGGACATATTAGGAAGTCAAAATAAAAGATAATGATTTTTTATGATTTTGGCCTGATTGTGTCGCTTAAAATAAAAGATAAAGATCGCCTTATTTTGATGGATCATGAACCTTAAAGGGTTTAATGTGTTACAACATAACTTGTTATATCACCTCTTAAAGTAAACATGTTACAACATAACTAAGTTGCAACATAACTTGTCATATCTCCTTTGATTTTAAAATGTTACCACATAACGTGTCATATCACCTCTGCTTTCAGAAATGGTACCACATAAATTTTCATAATTATCACCTCGTCGACTTCTATTCTGTTACAACGTAACTTGTCATCTCACCCCTGATTTTAAATCTGTTACAATGTAACTTGTCATCTTACCCCTGATTTTAAATCTGTTACAACGTAACTTGTCATCTCACCCCTGATTTTAAATCTGTTACAACGTAACTTGTCATCTCACCTCTGATTCTCTTTTTCTTTTCTCTTCTCTGCTCTCTATTTTTTTGTTGATTTCAGCCTTGAACCCGCCCCCGTCGCTTAGTGACGCCGTCTCCTCCTTATTTAACATGTCCATGAGGTAAGCGATGTATGAGGTGGCGAGTCGCAGTGTCTTGATCTTAGAGAGTTTAGTGTCAGAGGGTACATTAGGGATACATCCCCTCAGGTTGGCAAACGCGCTGTTAATACTCAGAGTCCGCCGCCTTTCTTTGCGGTTATTTCCACCCTTTTTCCTCGTCGCTGTCCGTAACCTCATCATACCCGTACCCCCCATGTCCATGAACCCTAACATGTTGAACTCTGACCCCGGGGGTGCTAGGCCCCCGTGGTGGGGATGTGTGGCCCCAGGCCTGCCGTACGGGTCGCCCCCCGGGCCTGTTAACCCCAGGTCAGGGTGGTGGTGAGGGTGCTGGTGATGTAATGAGTGAGGGCTCACTCCACCCGCCCCCGAGTTAAACATCCAGTTAGAGAAGTAAGAGGCCGGACTGGGGGTGGTAGAGGGGTCCTGGAGGCCGGTGTGGTGGTCCTGATACCCGCGGGATGGTCCTGTACCCCCGGCCCCCGCCTGGTGAGGGTAGGAGTAGAGCTCGTGCGTCAGGCCTCCCCCGGTATAGGCCTGGTGGGCAGGATAGCCTGATACTAGGCTCATCCCGCCTCTATACTAGTGTGTATGTGTGTGTATGTGTGGGGAGGGGTGTACACTCTACACCCTACACGAGCACATACACCCTGTACGCAGAGGGTGTACACCAACCAGAACCCAAACTAAACACAGACTCTCTCAAAGATACAATAGTGGCTGTTGTTGAGGTGCTCAGGAACAATAGAGATAATAGTAGTACTGCTGCTGCTGCTGTTGTTGCTGCTGCTGCTGCTGTTGCTGCTGCTGCTGCTGGTTCTGTTGCTGCTGCTGCTGCGGCTCTTGAGGCCCTTACAGGCAGATAGAGTGCCTCATCACAGAGTTGTTTTGTGAGTTTTCACAGACCTAGTTCTCTGTTATCACACCTTCTATACAGCAGCCTCCCTTCACAGTATACAGCTCGCTATCACACAAACCTTTTAGCTGCACACATGTGCTGTTTTTTTCTGGTGTAAGTTTTGTCCAGTGCTGCCTCTAGTGGCTGGCGAGCATCTCCTGCCTGCCTGATGACAGTACTGAGTGTAAACTAGACATCTGTCTGTGTAGTCCCCTTACACTGGGGCTCTGGACACTGGCCAGTTTCTGGTCGTCCAGGGCTAGTCTGGGTGGTCCGTGACTACCGTCTACCTCTCCCTGCTAGGACCAGACTACTCTCTGTTATCTGGGGACTTGACTGTGTTTGGGATCTGTTGTTAAGTACTCCTCTATGGCTGGGTGGCTGAGGGGATTCTGCTGTACCCACGGCCCATCTCATCCTAGTCCAGAGGTGGGAGCAACACGGGCAGGGGGCGGGGCGCACACAGTAACAGACAACCAATCAGCAGCGCCGCTCAGCTGACTAGCGCGCTGATTAGTCCGCCTGGCCTCGGCGTGCACGGTGACCACGCCCGTCCAATTTGTGTTGCTGATGCTGTTTTCAGTGATGCGGAGATGATGGGGAGCAGAGACTGGGGCTGGAATTGCAACAGCAATAACGGATTGCCTTGATGTTTGCCTTTGCACGGAAATATTGCTGCTGCTGCTGCTGCTGCTGCTGCTGCTGCTGCTGCTGCTGCTGCTTCTTTTGCAAAGGAAAACAAAAATAACTCGCTTTAAAAATATTTTATTAACCAATCTGTTAATATGTTAGTGAGCAGCATTATATCTTGCCTTGTGTGCGGTTATTTCGATTTGTAATCAACACAAATATCTTGGTTAGCTCTTTCCGCTTCATTAGAATACCATATATGTTATTATGGGTCTACGACCATTTTAAATATTTTTTTCTTACATTGCGGGGATCGACTGCTGGAATAATTTTGTAAAATCATGGAGATCAAAGGGTTTATTTCAATATGAGATCATCATAAATGTCTTAGTTAGCTTTTTCTGATTCTTTTGAATACCTATGTTATGGGTCTACGACCGTTAAAAATATGTGTACTCTTACAGTGCGGGGATCGACTTTAATGGTCAGATTCTAACGTCTACAGACGTCAGATTCTGACGACTAAAGTCAATCCTCGCACTGTAAGGGTTAAGATTTGTAAATGCTTGTTCTCAAAGATTGAAAAGTAAGCAGTTACTGTTGTTTACCTTTGCATGAAAATGGCGTTGTTGTTGTTGCTGAGGATAAATATATTACTTTAACCCTTTAACCGCCAAATTATTCAATTTGAATTTTCACCCACTTGAAGTTGTGTCTCGCTGACGCGATCCACAACTTCAAGTGAGTGAAAATTTAGTCAGATTTGACAAAATCGAGGTCAAGTCTTTTCAAATCTTGATGGTTGATGTCACATTTTATCTTTAACATATTTAAAATATGGTTCTTATAATGTGCTAATAAAAAATGAAAACCCCAATATATGCGGCCCTGGCGGTTAAAGTGTTAATGACGATGAGATGTGATCCTGACGTTAGAGCATAATGCTGATCACCCCGTCACCCCACCCCAGCAAACACGAGATGTTGACTCAATGCTGTTTTGATGTTGGAACAACGTCAAAGACGATGGGCGAACATTAAAACAACATTGGTTCAATTTCTCTTGCTCGCTGACGTACACCAAATCTTTTCAGCAATAAAAAATCATAATTTCAGCCAGACCGAGTTAATATATTAATTGTATGTGTTAATTAAAATAAAAAAAATGAATTAATAATTAAATTTATTCACAAAATAGATATATTATACACGATATAAATAGACGCATATCATAAGATAAGATATAATATACACGCATAGCCAATTTATCCAGTCATCGGGGGTTTATTTTGAATAAAGTTGATCCAAACTACTTTCTATCCCGTGATATCACAGCTTTGACAACGGGCTTATAATTCAACTTAAATCTGAATTATTATCAATCATTGTCGATTTTTATTAATGTTATTAAGCAGCATAAAAACGTGCATAGCAACCTCATGCGGATCTCTTAAAACTTAAATCGCAAAATAAATTAATTTAAATTTTCAACGACTGGAAGTTGTGTCTCGCTAACGCGACCCAAAACTTCAAGTTGTTGAAAAATTCTCTTTTTTTTTTAATTTGAGAAAAAAACATTTACAGATCATAATGTTTAAACACTCATTTCATTCCCGATAATATATTAAGAGATCGGCTAATAAAATATTAAAAAAACACGACGGCTTAGCGGTGAAAGGGTTAGAGCTGTGGCGAAACTAAGAACACACTCACAAGACGACCCTATAATTAGACCCTATAAGCGCTGATTAATTTTTGTATAAATCATGGAGACTAAAGGGTTTTTTCAATTTTAAATCATTATAAATGTCTTAGTTAGCTCTTTCTTATTCATTTGAATACCTATATATATGTTATGCGTCTACGGCCATTATAAATATTTTTACTCTTACAGTGCGGGGATCGACTTTAGGCGTCAGAATCTGACGTCTACAGACGTCAGATTCTGACGACTAAAGTCGATCCCCGCACTGTAAGGGTTAATATTATGTATTTGTATTGTTTGAGTTGAATATACGTAAAATATCTCGGTATGTTCGAGGTGTATACATTGAAACTATATCACCAGTGAATAGACCAGAAAACATCTCCACTGACCAGCTTTGTTGTCAATCAGAATTTTCAAGATATTGAACATATCAACTGCTACAACGTTGCTTAAATCATAGGGCGGCCTTTGAACAGCGTTTTGTAAAATCATTTTTACTGACGAGGGACTCCTTTACATTGAGAGTTTTGAATTAACCCTTTCAGCGCGGAGACCGACTTTAGACGTCAGAATGTGATGTCTATAGACGTCAGATTCTGACATCTAAAGTCGGTCCCCGCGCTAAAACAGTAAAATATTTAATGAAGCGGAAAGAGCTGACTAAGACATTTATAATGATTTCAAATTGAACAAACCCTTTGGTCTCCATGGTTTATACAAAAATATTGTAGCGTTTCAAGATTTAACTAGCTGCCTGTACAGGCATCGATGGTGATAATATGTGATAATGATAATATCATTATGTGCATCCCTTCGCGTAAATTGTGAACAGCAAATAAAAGCAAATAACATGATTTTGTCTCCAGATGGAGATTATAACATCAGAATTTAGAACGGGATCTACCCCCCCCCCCCCCCATCCACACACCCCAGCAGACACAATACGTTGAATCAATGTTGTTTTAACGCTGGACCGTCTACGACGTTGGACCAATGTCAAACCAACATTGATTCAACGTATTGTGCCTGCTGGGACACATAACCACCACCGCTACCTAGACAGACCCCCGTGGTGCAGATACGCTGCTCTATCCTTACAATGTGATTATTGTGTTCCAATTTCAAAAAAGTATTATCTTGAAGCGATTAGTAGACAGAAGACTGGCTTTTACATGTAATAACGTTAGGCCTACATCACAGGCGTTAATCTTATCAGGATAAGCTGCGAGAGTATCATCATAATTTATTCCTTACAACGCTAAAAATATCTGTGTATAGACCAAGGAGCGAAAGGGTTTCTTTCAATTTTAAATCCTCATAAATATCTTAGTTAGCTCTTTCCACTTCACTTAAATACCTATGTTATGGGTCTACGGCCATTATACATTTTTAATTCTTCCAGTGCTGGATCGAATTAAGACGTCAGAATCTCACGTATGAAGACGTCGATTCTGAGGCCTATTGTCGGTCCACGCACTGAAAGGGTTAAAGGCCGAGTAAAGTTCAGTTTCAGAAAGATAATTAACCCTTTAACTGCTAAGTCATCTTATTTGAATTTTCACCCATTTTAAGTTGTGTCTCACTACCGCTACTCGCAAATTCAAGTGGGTGAAAATTATTCATATTTGCCTAATCTGTTAATTTGAGACCAAACATTTGCAAATCTTGATGTTTAAGCAGCCATTTCATGCCCAATAACGGTGATTTGGTCAACTAATAAAACGTACTGGCCAGTGATGAAGGGGTTAAAGAATACGTCACAATGACCTATTTTTAACATTTTCTAAATATTTTATCTAATTATCATTTCTTAACAAAAATAAAAAATAAAAAGTACACTCTCCCCGGGCTGGGCGGATCCCACATAACGTCACACACAAAGTCAGCCTACTATTAAATCAATCAATCGATCAATCGATCAATCAATCAATCAATCAATCAATCAATCAATCAATCAATCAATCAATCAATCAATCAATCAATCAATCAATCAATCAATCAATCAATCAATCAATCAATCAATCAATCAATCAATCAATCAATCAATCAATCAATCAATCAATCAATCAATCAATCAATCAATCAATCAATCAATCAATCAATCAATCAATCAATCAATCAATCAATCAATCAATCAATCAATCAATCAATCAATCAATCAATCAATCAATCAATCAATCAATCAATCAATCAATCAATCAATCAATCAATCAATCAATCAATCAATCAATCAATCAATCAATCGACCGATCGATCGATCGATCGATCGATCGATCAATCAATCAATCAATCAATCAATCAATCAATACATCGCTTATATCCCCAGCAGACCGAGCTCAGAGGCGTACAAACCCTTAGCGCGATCATGTGTCATAATCGAGGCCAAATCAGGTTCGTCAACTAGGGGCTAGGGTGGGAAAGCCAGATAAAGGAGCGCGCAGCGCGAGGGATGACCTGAGATTATGCACTAGTTCTGGTATAAACCTTATAGTGCCTCTCTCTTTTCACCTGGTGAGGTGGGTGATTGTACAAAGCATTGGCAAGTAAGTCCGGGAGACAAGGAACCAGGGCAGAGCTGCTGAACCATAAAGAAACAGCCGTTTGAGCGACCAGCCACCAGAGTAAAGGGCAAGGACTGACCCTTTTGAGATGTGCTCGTGGGAAAGCCAGGTCAAATAGGTGAGATTTAAGTAATTTCCGGAATCTTAAAATTGTTTTGGCATTACGTATTGGCACAAGCAGGGCGTTCCATAAGGCTGGGCCAGATATAGAGAAAGCTCTTGACACAGTCTTAGTTTTTATACGAGGAACAGCAAATTTATTTGAATTTGTGGAGCGTATATATTTCGAGCATTTCGGCTGAACATGCCTCGGGTAAGGCCCTTATACATTCAATACCTTTTTTCTCATGCAACATATACGTTTTCCTAATCAAGTATCTTCTCTAATATAAGTACATAGTATTTTTTGTTATATAATTACACCATATGTTTACTTGCACAGTGTGCATCTTGTCACTGTCACAAGTACACCCGTTTTACGTACTTGTCATTTTCTTCAAGCATTCAATAGTCTCTTTCCATATGGAATTAGTATTAACTGAACGATACAAATGAAATGTAGTGTGAAAATAGTATGAGTGTAAATATTTGACTTTATAAACCCTTTCAGAATTTGACGTCTATAGACGTCAGATTTTTCAGTCATGAACAACTTTCGGTGAAATTGTGCACATGCATGTATTGAAAAATAACTCCCTTAAAACACCGAGAGAAAATATATGGTCACATTGGAGATCAAAGAGTGTATCTGCCACTTGTAGAGTGGCATATACACTCTCCGACACTCCAAGTAAACGATATTTATTTAATAAAACATTATTATATTATTTATACAGTGTGTATACATATCAGTAAAGATCGTATTTTTAAAATATGTGCGTTGTAATACATTCAATAACAATGTGATAATATTATGGAAATGATATATATACAAATTATATTTACAAATTATATTTATCAATTGAATTAGCACTGCCATTGTAGGCTTTTTAAAAAGCACGTGTGGATATAAGTAGATATCAGATAACGTTTAAAATCAAGTTAATATTAAAAGCAACATTGCATGATAGCAGTGCAAGAGACATGTTTCCCGCACCAACAACCAGAGATTAAAAATACATTTTTGTAAGTTGTAAAAAACATTCATTCTGGAAAAGCGTAGAACATTAGAACATCTAGACATTTACACAGGATAATCATACATTAGCTTTTACATGTAGCATGGTATCTATCTTCTTAACCCTTTCAGCGCGAGGACAGTCTTTAGACGTCACAATCTGACGTTTGTAGACGTCAGATTCTGACGTAGAAAGACGATCCCCGCACTGAAAGAATTAACATATTTCTAATGGCCGCATACCCATAACATATAAATTCAAATGAACCGGAAAGAGCTGACTAAGACATTTATGATGATTTCAAATTGAAAGTATCCATGGTTCAAACAAAATCATTTCAGCGTTGAAAGGGTTGATAACTATAAAAAATTATATTTGTGATTTATTATGATTAAGATAACTGATAAGAATAACATTAGGAAATATGTGATTGAAGGTGGAGTCTTCTAGCTGTAGAGGTGTGGGAACATTTCAGAGTTGACCCGGAAGCCATTATTTAGGTCAATCTAGACCCTCAGAAGTATGAGGACATAATCTATATTAGTCTTATTCTTTGGTGGGTTTGTGTGAGCGTTTATGTAATGTGGTGCAACAGGTGACTCAGGTCGCACTCCATTGTATACAACATAATCTCACTCGCATATGTTCACACACACGTCCTAGTGTACACGAGATATCAACCCAATGCTGTTGTAATGTTGGGCCAGCGTCGCAGACGGTGGCCCAGCATTGCAACAACAATGGGTGGATGCCTCGTGTTCACACATAAATCACTCACAGCAGACTAAAATAGACTTAATACCACGGTATCATAAATACTACTAAATTATGAGGGCAAAAATCTCATTTGTCTTTATGCATGTAGTTCTACTATACGTGTTTAATTCATCCAAGCAGGTTATAGTTTTGCCACTTGTATAATGGTTTTGTTATGTGTAACATAATATAAAGTTTGTATTCTTAGTTTTGCAACAATACGTTTAATTTCTTTTTAAACTCTACCACTTGTCGAAATTGCATCATGTGTTTCAATGGTTTTGAAAATATTTTCGCGTGTTTAATTTTTTTTTTTAATTCCTACACATAATAAGGTGTATAGTTGTCTTCATAATGTATATGTTTTATTAGTGTTTATAGCCCTGCCACATTTATATTGAGTCGCTCCACGACATGGTTAACGTGTCGACCAATGTGTCTGTCTTTTACTGTTCTGACACATTTTTAATACAATAATCTATTGTTTTGTTGCATTTTAAATTATTATTTAGAGTTTTGCTATACATGTTAATTGTGTATGTAGTTCTGCTACATGTTTATATAGCTTTATAATTCTATTATCTGGTGTTTAGAACTGATCACACTTTAATAGGATTCTTGGGATGTAGTACATTTTTTGATGATGTCGAATGTGTTTGCATTTTACCTTCCACCTTATCATGTAGCTCGTACGTCGATTTCTGCCACATTTTCCATGTTCTTTAACCCGTACAACGCTTAAATAACTTTGCATAAACCATGAAAACCAAAGGATTTTTTTAAATTTGAAATCATCATAAATTTGTTATTGCACTCTTTACAAATTGATGATTTCATTATTCTCGTTCTTATATCATCCTCGTGAATAAAAACTCTTTCAACGTTGAATTATTTTCGTATAAACCATGGAGACCAAAATGTTGTTTTTTTCAATTTGAAATCATCATAAATGTCTTAGTTAGCTGTTTCCGCTTCACTTGAATACCTATGTTATGGATCTACGGCCATTATAAATATTTTAATTCTTTCAGCGCGGGGACCGTCTTTATACGTCAGAATCTGACGTCTAGAGACGTCAGATTCTGACGTATAAAGACCGTCCACGCATTGAAAGGGTTAGTTATGGTAGTATTGTGCTTTTGTAACTGAATTGAATATTTACTAAAATTCTTCATTGCTAATTATTAAATAAAATACAGAGACATGATTCTATGTGTTTTTGTGTGTTTTATGTTTGACTTCCTAGAAACACAAGAAGTTGACCAAATGCTGATCTAGCCCTTTCAGTGTGAGGATCGACTGTACATGTCAGAAGCTGACTTCTAAAGTCGATCCCCGCACTGAACGAATTAAATATTTAAAATGGTCGTAGACCCATAACATATATAGGTATTCAAATGAAGCAGAAAGAGCTAACTAAGACATTTAATATGATGATTTTTAAGTTTTTACAAACAATATTTCAGCGCTGTAAGGGTTAGCGGTTACAACATTTACAACGCTGGCCCAACATTAGCCCAGCATTGGGCCACCGTCTGGTGTTGGCTTTGCCGTGTCGTCATCTCCGAGGCCGTGGATGGATGTATTGGCTTTACCCGTAAAATCCAACACGGCGATGACTGAGAGCGATCCCGACCCCAAGGTCCGAAAAGGGTCCATAACTTTTTAATGACGGTGCGACCTCTGAGCTGAGCATGCGGGCATGGAACTGATATGTTACTGATTCTAAAAAAAATATTTTTGACCTGATTACTCCCGATATTTTCCGATATGACAGTCCAAA
>OZ024913.1:9842683-10042642 GCA_964017125.1 Flabesymbios commensalis
TGTATGACGGACTGGGGTGACTACCACTCTGGCCAAAGTGTTAACTCTTTATAATATATCAGTAGCCGGGTGTATGACGGACTGGGGTGGTTACCACTCCGGCCAAAGAGGTAACTCTTATAATATATCAGTAGCCGGGTGTATGACGGACTGGGGTGACTACCACTCTGGCCAAAGTGTTAACTCTTATAATATATCAGTAGCCGGGTGTATGACGGAATGGGGTGACTACCACTCTGGCCAAAGAGGTAACTCTTATAATATATCAGTAGCCGGGTGTATGGCGGACTGGGGTGGTTACCACTCAGGCCAAAGAGGTAACTCTTATAATATATCAGTAGCCGGGTGTATGACGGACTGGGGTGACTACCACTCAGGCCAAAGCGTTAACTCTTTATAATATATCAGTAGCCGGGTGTATGACGGACTGGGGTGGTTACCACTCCGGCCAAAGAGGTAACTCTTATAATATATCAGTAGCCGGGTGTATGACGGACTGGGGTGACTACCACTCTGGCCAAAGTGTTAACTCTTATAATATATCAGTAGCCGGGTGTATGACGGAATGGGGTGACTACCACTCTGGCCAAAGAGGTAACTCTTATAATATATCAGTAGCCGGGTGTATGACGGACTGGGGTGACTACCACTCTGGCCAAAGAGTTAACTATTTATAATATATCAGTAGCCGGGTGTATGACGGACTGGGGTGACTACCACTCTGGCCAAAGAGTTAACTATTTATAATATATCAGTAGCCGGGTGTATGACGGACTGGGGTGACTACCACTCTGGCCAGAGTGTTAACTCTTTATAATATATCAGTAGCCGGGTGTATGACGGACTGGGGTGACTACCACTCTGGCCAAAGAGGTAACTCTTATAATATATCAGTAGCCGGGTGTATGACGGACTGGGGTGACTACCACTCTGGCCAAAGAGGTAACTATTTATAATATATCAGTAGCCGGGTGTATGATGGAATGGGGTGACTACCACTCTGGCCAAAGAGTTAACTATTTATAATATATCAGTAGCCGGGTGTATGACGGACTGGGGTGACTACCACTCTGGCCAAAGAGTTAACTATCTATAATATATCAGTAGCCGGGTGTATGACGGACTGGGGTGACTACCACTCTGGCCAAAGAGTTAACTATCTATAATATATCAGTAGCCGGGTGTATGACGGAATGGGGTGACTACCACTCTGGCCAAAGAGTTAACTATCTATAATATATCAGTAGCCGGGTGTATGACGGAATGGGGTGACTACCACTCTGGCCAAAGAGTTAACTATTTATAATATATCAGTAGCCGGGTGTATGACGGACTGGGGTGACTACCACTCTGGCCAAAGAGGTAACTATTTTTAATATATCAGTAGCCGGGTGTATGACGGAAAATGAAGAATAATTTAATCAGCCGCAAAAGCGTTGAATGCTGCTGGAGACATGCCGATACTTGAGAGGTGACAATTATGAAAGCTCAAAAGGGACATTATCTCCTTCTTGTGTGATTTAGATGTACGCCCTCGCCACACAGTCGTTCGTCCTCGCCACACGGTCGTTCGTCCTCGCCACACAGTCGTTCGTCCTCATGGCGAGGGCGAACGACGGTGTGGCGAGGGCGTACATCTAAATCACACAAGAAGGAGATGATGTCCCTTTTGAGCTTTCATAGACAATGTAGCTGGGTGTGTGTAGGGCAGACTGGAGTGAGTCTGGTCAGTCTTTGGCTTAATTGCTAGCACTTAATTGGTAACAATTTTATAATTTTTATTGTCTTTTGTTTGATATAAGTCATGTTTTTCATTTATTTGACAAGGGAACTGAAATGTTTAAGTAGAAACCCAGCAAACACAAAACGTTTTTAAAACATTTGTACAGCGTCGGCTCAACGTCTTCGACGTTGGTCCAACATTGTACAAGTATTACACAAATGTTTTGTGCTTGCTGGGAAAGATGCTAGGTTGTATGTTATCTTCAAAACATAGGCCTACATGTCTCTTGGTTGATAACCTTTGCGGCCTGAAATTAGATGTTCTATTTTTCTGATGTAGGATTGGCCCATCTGGCATTAAATTCTGTTTTTTCAGAGTTGCTTTTTCTAACATCCTGATGGTTGTGAAACCCGTTTTGATTTACAGGTGATAAAGCATGTATTGTTGTTTACGTTACGACCGGTTGCCATGACTCCCCCGCCCCGTGAGGTGCTGCCCCTGGCGGTGGTGATGACAAACCTACAACGTACGTCTCTCAAAACGTAACTTTACGCTCCATAAATCTGTCTGGCTTTATAGCTGTAAAAGATGTATGACGGCGATTGTATCCGTGAGTTGACCTGAATTATCAGCAGGGTGGGTCAATGAACAAATAACGAATCCTCTGATTTTTTTCAACTTTGATTTTTCGAGAAAATAAAAATTCGTCACACTATAATGAAGCGCACGCTCTGAAAAGTTCGCTCAATATTACAATTTATTTTGACCCTTTCAATGCGGGGACCGACTTTAGACGTCAGAATCTGACGTCCATAGACGTCAGATTTTGACGTCTAAAGTCGATATTTATAATGGCTGTAAAGCCATAACATAGGTATTCAAATGAAGCGTAAATAACTAGCTAAGACATTTATGATGGTTTCAAAATGAAAAAACCTTGGTTTCCGTGGTTTATGCTAAAATATTTCAGCGTGTAGGGGGTATTGATATATTTAAATATAATTGCATAAATAAACATATTATATGTTAAATATAATATAATATAAATAGATTTGTTACCTCCAGGGACAATGGAGGTTTATTCGATGACCAATGATAAGAACAATTAAAAAATCATTAAGCAATTGTAAAATGTTTTATGTAATGACAAATAGGCTAATAAAAACAATCCGTCCGTATATTTTATAGCATGGGAAAATGTCCATAGAAAACGGAACAATCCACAGAATGGGCAAGCCTGTATTATTATGCGGGCCTATATCAAGCGGAATGTGTCCACATGAGCTTAATATCGTATGTCAATAACCATCTTAGAAAACATTTTACTTTAAATAGGAAACCATGTGTCAATGATCATCTCAGGAGACATCTCACTTGAAATAGAAAACCATGTCTCCATGTGAAGCTATGTTATAATATAATTGGCATTTGCTAGATTATCTGCTGAGATATAACAGAGCTGCTATCTGCTAGATTTTATCGTAGTTTATTTGCTAAGATATAACAGAATTGTTATCTGCT
Organism: Flabesymbios commensalis; assembly: GCA_964017125.1. Lineage (NCBI taxonomy): Eukaryota > Metazoa > Annelida > Polychaeta > Terebellida > Flabelligeridae > Flabesymbios > Flabesymbios commensalis. The sequence continues at coordinate 9,845,928 of OZ024913.1, forward strand.
AGATTATATCGTAGTTCATCTGCTAAGATATAACATAATTGTTATCTGCTAGATTATATCGTAGTTCATCTGCTAAGATATAACATAATTGTTATCTGCCAGATTATATCGTAGTTCATCTGCTAAGATACAACAGAATTGTTATCTGCTAGATTTTATTGACGTTCATTTGCTATGTTATAATATAATTGTTGTTTGCTAGATTATATGGTAGTGCATCCGCTATGTTATAATGTAATCGTTATCTTCTAGATTATATTGTAGTTCATTTGCTATGTTATAATATAATTGTTATCAGCTAGATTATATGGTAGTTCATTTGCTAAGATATAATATAATTGCTCAATCAATGAATATCCCAGTAAGCACGAGGCATTGAACCAATGCTGTTTTAATGCTGGTGTATCGTCTGCGACGCTGGTCCAGCATTAACCCTCTCATCTCTAAGTACGACAATAACTGTTTAAACCCTTGGGTTGCTGGAACAGTATATATACGGATTCAAGCAAATAAAATACCACTAAAATGTGTAACATATCTTAGATGCTCAGTTAATCAAATAATTCAATTTGAGAGATGCCTTTTTTCATAAGTAATAATATTTTTCATTCATTTGAAGCTGGAAATTGCGTTAGCAATTCCAGCTTCAAATGAATGAAAAATGCTCACAAACAACTCAGCAGTACAAGTGGTTAATATGTTTTTTCGGTCGATCAAATCATTGCCATTGGAATGAAAAGAGTGCTTAAACATAAACATTTGCAAATGATGGATCTAAAATTAACCAAACACCAGACATGGACACAAATGACGGCCAGCGCCGAAGATGATGGGCCAACAGTAGGCCATCATTGGGTGTTTGCTGTGTTATACGGCCCGCGGGACATCTCAATACAGACAGCAGCCGATGACACTAACACACGAAGAAAAAACAAAACACAACATAGTAAATTCCGTTGTCTTGGATACCAGTGCAATATTATTTCGTGCTTTAATTTATCATCTATTGTTTTATAACTTATAAAGTTACACAAAGAACAGATCTATGTGGAGATTTATGCCAATTTCTGTCAAAATTCTACATATATTTTTTCATTGGTTTATATGGCTATGGAGCACAAGAGTTCAATAAAAAAACAGTCATTTGTATTTACTGCTGTATTTACTGCTAAAAATGTAGTAAAGGAAATTCGAGCCCCCGTGAGATTCAAATTCTCAACCCCCCCCCCCAAGTCAGGCCTCAAGCTAGCCTTGACCTCAGCAAACACAAGACGTTGAAACAATGCTGGCTTAATGTTGGGCCAGCGTCGGAGACGGTTGCCCAACATTAAGCCAGCATTGTTTCAATGTGTTTGTGTTTGCTGAGTAACCTGCTAAACACTACTATGTTATATTTGTTTTATTACTAGATTAAGTCACTGTTATTGGGAACGAAATGTGTGTTTAAACATCAAGATTGACAAATGTTTAGTCTCAAATTAAACAAATATCATTAATTTTTACCCACTTGAAGTTGTGGATCGCGGTAGCGAGACACAACTTCAAGTGGGTAAAAATTTAAATTATTTAATTTAGCGCTTTAAGGGTTAAATTATGTGAGTCGTCTCGATCCACTGAACAATAATATTTACTTGGTAACGGTCATATATAGTGACTATGCTGCACATGCTGGTGGGCCCACAACTCTGAGTTTTGTGACGACCCGGCTACATTAACCTATTTGCCGTTAAATTATCTTAGTCCTGTCCCTCCCAAAAAGATCCGCTTACAAATCCCATAATACGGCATGTCTCATCTGATTTTGAGAAAATAATGCCTCCCCAATAAAAATGACGATGGTAGAGTAGCTCTGGGACGCCATTTTGTAAAATGGCCGCCAACGGCCATAATTAAAAACACTAATAGTAATATCTGCGGAACCATTTTGTCTATTTTAAAGATTAATATGCCTAACTATATGTTTTTTTTATATTCGGAATCGAGTATAATAACTTTCACAGCCGGGGCGAGTAGCTCTGGGACGCCATCTTGAAAATGGCCGCCAACGACCGTATTGAAAACACTAATACTAATATCTCAGGAATCCTTTTGTCTATTTTAATGAGTAATATGTCTAACTATATGTTTTTCGGTATTCTGAATCGAATAAAATAACTTTCAAAGCCGGTGCCAGTAGTTCTGGGACACCATATTAAAAAAATGGCCGCCAACAGCCTTATTGAAAACACTTATATCACTATCTCATGAACCTCTTTGTCTATTTTAATGATTGATATGTCAAACTATATGTTTTCCTGTATTCTGTATCAAATAAAATAAATTAGAGCACAATTCAAATGGTATGTATCTTCTTAGAGAACATGTTTTATTGTGAGAACCCATACCAGAAAATAATTCAATTACTCATATCATTTATTTATTTTTTATTTATTTATTTATTAAGATTCGCCAAATACACAGTATACATTACTTTGTTCAATGATAAGAAAACATAGTCATAATAATACTGTTGGCTGGGACATGGCATCAGATATGTAATATCTATGCTAGGCCTGTCCCATAATCAGATAACAATGTTATTAAAGTATGCGTTCAGCAATTATGAAAAACGCATTCCAGCAAAACACGAGACGCCCATCAAACGCCGAATCAATGCTGGCCCACCGTCTACGACGCTGGCCCAACACCGACTCAACACCAGGTGAACTTCCCGTGCCTGCTGGGATGTGTCAAAATGAAAAAGAGAGAAAAGTGTTTCATGCCTGGCGACATCGCGGACAGCGACAAACGGTAACCCACGTGCAAGAGTTGTCAATATCATAGGTCGTAGTCAACTTTACAATGTAAAAATTATATAATAGTTTCTTAAAACGTTTGACAAATCTATTGCGGCAATTAATTTGTTTTATTGTGTTCGGCAGGATATTCCACATTTTTACTACCCGATTAGAGAAAAATAGCCCAGCCAATTCAGAATTAAAGCGTACAGATCTTAAAGGCAAGACCTGTTGACCTAGCCTAGTTCTAGAGGTGTCAGCGTTATAAAAAGAAAGAATATGTCTAATGTCTATATCTATGAAATTATGTATACATTTATATAGAAAACACAAGTCGTTGATATCTTTTATAAAAGACAAAGGAAGTAATTTGGTGTTATGTAGTCTGGTTGGGTAATCCGACACATAATCATTAAGAATATATTTCGTGGCTTTACGTTGTATACGTTCAATCTGGTTGAGATCTGCCTTGCTACAGGAATAAACAATTGATGCGTAGGAAAATAACGGTTTAACCAAAGTTGTATATAGGTGTAGTTTGACTCTATATGGAGCATTGAATCCGACTGTACGCTTTATCAGGCCAAGCATTCTGTTCGCCTTGCTAATTTTAGTGGCAATATGACTTCTCCAGGTTAAGGAAGAATTGATTAGTAGTCCTAGATCATTAAACTCTTTAACAGATTCTAGATGAATGTTATTTAAATGGTATTGAAAATTATGTTTAAAAGATCTGGCTATTGTGAGGACTTTGCACTTGGTACCATTGAAGAAAAGCTTCCAAATATCACTCCAACGTGTAAAAATATTCAAATCGCTTTGAAGGTCTACACAATCCTGCATTGATTTAATTTCTCTTCCAATTTTTGCATCATCAGCATATAGAGTTTTAAAAGATAGATTTGAAATATTGTCCGCAATGTCATTCACATATAATATAAACATTAAAGGGCCAAGTATTGACCCTTGGGGTACCCCAGATCTAACAGGTAGTTTAGTAGACATGCTACCGTGAATTAATACTCGCTGGTATCGATTATTTAGATAACTATGGAACCAGTTAAGCAGCGTCCCATTAAAACCGAAAGTCTGAAGTTTATGTATTAAGAGATGATGCAGAACTGAATCAAAGGCTTTTGTAAAATCAAGATATATAACGTCAGTTTGGCCACCAGAGTCTAAAATTTTTGAGATTTTGTCGTAAAAGACATATAATTGAGATTCTGTTGAGCGTCGTTGGACAAATCCATACTGGTTGTTAGAAATTAAATCTTTGATTTCTGGATAAATTATGTTGCAGATAGCACGTTCAAAAATTTTGCTTAAAATACTAAGTAAAGATATAGGCCTATAATTTTCGCAATTAGTTCTATCACCTTTCTTAAAAATGGGACATATATTAGCCATTTTCCAGGAGTTAGGAAATATGCCAGCTTGCAAAGATATGTTTAACAGTTTGGTAAAAGAAGGTGCCAGTTCTTTAGCACAATTCTTTAGAAATACACCTGGAATGCCATCCGGCCCTGTCGCTTTGCTAGTGTCTATATTCTGTAATATAATGCGGACTTCAGCAACTGATAACTGTACAATTGATAGATTAGGATTAATAAAACTATTGATGGGAGGAAGGTTATCCGTATTATGGACGTGAGTAAAGTTTGAATAAAAGAAATTGTTAAAATAATTCGCTACAACTTCAGGCTCGTCTGAAGTATTACCCTGAAATTTCATTTCAGAAGGGATATGTTTACTTTTTGTCTTTGATCTTAAGAAGCTCCAAAACCTTTTGGGATTAGTCCTAATATCATCGAGCGAATCCTTAGTATATTTATTGTATTTTTGATCTATCATGTTCCGGAGACTGTTCCTGAGTCGACGGTATTTAGCCCAAGCACTCTGGGTGTTAATCCTCCTAGCCCGTTTGCTGGCAGTCTCTTTCTTTTTGCTCAGATTTATTACCTCACTGTCAATCCAAGGGGGAGAATTAATGTCACGAATAATGCGACGGGGTACAAATGTATTTAATGTTTCTTCCAATTTAGAGACCCAATTATCACAAATACGATTAATGTCGGGTATACCCACTGAGTCACTAACTATGTCGATGAGATCAGCGTTAGTTAAATATACCTTCACCTTAGTCCAATCCACATTCCTATAGTCAAAAACTGATCTAGTCAGTTTATTATTTTTAAGGCTACTAGCCTTGATAGAAAAATTTATAAGGTAATGATCCGATGGAAATAGGTCCTGTTCAACATCTATATCCGTAATTAAATGGGGTGATGTAGATAATATTAAATCTAATCTGTTACCATTTTGATGGGTTGAGCACATAACTATATGTTTTAAACAGAATTCTTGGAATATATCATAATAGTACCAGTAGTTATTGTTATCCGTAAGCGGAACATTCAAGTTCAAGTCAAAGTCTGGTAAATTAAAATCACCCATAACAAGAATGTTGGAGAAACCTTCTTCTCGTATACGACGGAGACAGGTTTCTAAATTTTGCGGACATTCCACAGAGTTATCAGACGGTGGTCGGTAATAAGTCAGAAGAGCTATCCTCGGGAGTTTAGGAATAATGATTTCAACAATAATGATCTCATTATGTCGATCATTCTGTACCATTAGATCAGGTCTCAGTTTTGAATAAATACTCGTGTGGATAGCTGTTAAAACGCCACCGTACCCTCCGCGATCCTTTCTATAAATATTAAAATCAGCTTCAGGTAATATTTCACAGTTTTTGATATCTTCTGTTAACCACGACTCGGTTACTGAAATAATTTTTGCTTTTTTGCATGTAATTGAACTACTAATAATACCTTCTGTCTTACTGTTATGGCCCACATGCATGTCCACCCTTATGACAAAATAGTACACACGTAAATCCAGCACCCTTACAACCACACCATTCGTCACACTTGCCAGAACACTGACACAATCTGAGAATGTTTGGTGACATCGCATTATACATTTAAAGGGAAAAGAACCTCTGAACTTGTAGTGGGTTGGGCATCAATACCCTTGGTTGTTGAAGAGCTGGTATAAGTCTGTTTTCGAATATCGTTCAATATAGTTACAGTTGTGTTTGATTTAATAGCGGCCCATACTTTTACGATGTATGCTTTTACGAGTGTTAAATCTTGTTTGCTAAGCTATTCATTTCCCGCAAAGTTGATATATATCGAGCAAAGTCACATTTAAAGCCTAGAGTGTGCTTTGAACCCATCTTACTCATGCAATCACCCCGTGCGAGAATGTGGGATTTTAGTTACATTTTTGGCAAGCGAGACACCCTGGTTTTGAACAAATTCGTGTAATCGAAGCATTCATCTCTTTTCACCAGTTCAAAATTGAAGCCACAAGGCTTCATGTCCCTGCTCTATTACATTTGGAATATAGTGTAAGAGGAGGACCACAGTGTCAGTGTCGTTGGACAACACATGTCCTTTCACAGCCGTGGCCTAATTATAGCCCGAGCTACATGAGGAACAATTCTAGAACCCCCCTCTTCAATCCATTTTTCTAATTGTGTAATGGAATAACGTTTTCAGGTTGGCGGTAAAGACGAACTAACAAGGACATTGTCATATTCCTTCATAAGTTCACGAGCCAATAGCTGTGGGCCTAATTAATCCCTGCTTGTCTGTATTGATGCCCAAAAGTGTTTAGTTGCAAGGGTGTTGGAACAGTTTCGGTCATGGAGAGAAGGTCAATGGGAGTAATATTTGATGTCCGTAACTGGTTACCCTCCTTTAGTGACATCTCAGAGTAGGAGTCAAGTATGACACGCAACAACTCATTTTCATAAGCGTGTTTTGCTGAGGCAATTACTTGGCGAGTGACGCCACCAATTGTACGGCAGTTGGATAATTGCATTTGTCCTAGTTTTGACATAATGTCCAAAATGATGAGTTTTACAATTATTTACCGAGGACTAACTATTTTGACTCAAATGTTGTTCTATCTCTGCCAACAGCCTAGACCTATATTTGTCTAGGTAGGCTTGGCAGGTAGATCAAAATAGAAAATAGGAGAAGACTGCAAGAGGTCATGTGGAAGAATCTCGAGAAGTCCCATACCTCGTTGTTTGGCAATGAGTTTCAACGTCTTCTACACTGCTTCTAAACATGTTTACAATGTACTGGTATGTCACTAGACATGTAGTGACAGTGAATGATTCAACACGCACAAGAGGAACCCTCAGAGTGATGGATATCATCGAAGTATGGTCGCCACTTCATGAGACCAAGGAGGTTATGTAATATAACCTCCTTGATAAGACAAAGTACATGGTAGAACACTAGTGAAGCACTTGGTACAAGAATCACCATCAGTTCAATGTCCATTATCAACACCATCGGTTTAATGTCCATTATCAATATCAGCATATTCATAATTCTATCCTAACCCAGTAGCCGATAAACTAACACTAGTGGCGACTTTGTGAAGTAAATATATATGTTTAGATTCTTTATAATACGAAATCACCATCTTCATCATCTGTATTTGATACATTTGTATCATTGGTATTTTAGATTATTTTATGTTTATCTCAATTATGTGCCATCACAAAAAATATCCCAGAGCTTAAGCTCACGGAACCAAATTGTTTCTTCGTAATTGACCCTGCATATATCCGCATATTTGTAAGATAAATATACACTGACTGCTTAATGATAAGTTATTGACAAATCATTACATAATAATAATACCACCACTGTGGAAATATACATAACCCACCTGATATACAATTACCGATTATTTGATCCAATGATGTGGTTTGTTAACCCATAAACAAATAAATAACATAAAAGATAATACATATTTATGCGTGATAAGTGCTTTTATATTACAAAAAATCGTTCTGGATTATGGAAGACATATAGCGTCTTCTTATATCAGTTTCTAATCCAATGTCGCCCTACTCAAATTATGAAGAAGATAGATATATGATTTAGTAATTTAATCACTAACTACCTAGTCATAAATTTCAGATACTCCAGTCACGGAATCAAACACATCATGATTTAGTAATTTAACCACTAACTAGTCACAAATTTCAGATAGGGCCTATTCCAGTCACGGAATCACAGAATCAGACACCGAATATTTCTCCATAAAAATCTGTGAACCTAGCATATAAGATTGTAAGTGCCACATTTTCAGATGGCAAAAACCTCCATCATTTGATAAAAAGAAGATTTAAAATGCAACCCAGCTGAGACATTCACTTGGCAAGAGAAAATCACAATATTAGAGTTGTAAATAAGCATATCAAAGATAAAGGTGCACTATGACTCATGTCTATATCTAGGAGTACATAAATAATCAAAAGAGAAATTCGCTGTATGCTACATACAAGTAACATGTGGGGTATGTTGAGCTCACCTGAAATAATAGTGGTTATAGGGCCTACTTTACATGTTCCAAATCAATCCGTTCAAAACTACGATATGATTGATATCGATCTCTTATTCCACTATATATAACATGTAGAACGCTATGTAAAAACATGGTAAAAGAGCTTATTGCAGAAGTATACATGTACCAATGAACATGGTAAAAAAGTTTATTGCAAAAGAAGGTCAATATTATTGAATTTAGTATGTGTTTAATTGATATAAAGCCTGTTATTATCTTAAGTTAATTAGCTGTTTTGATGTTACATTATAACACAAAAAGCTTTTTAAAAAGATATCTACACACCACTAAATGCATTGTGCGTCAATACAAATGTTGGTGATATGGTATTGCATATGTTCACAAGTCAATTGCTTCAGAACTAGCCTACAACATGGCAGTTGATAACACATAAATAGAATCAAACAATGATTAGATGATCTAGGCGAAGTATCAATCATATTTTGTGATGGACACTGGAGAAGGTGATTTTAAGATTAGCTGCAGTAAAATATAATTTTTAAATGGATAATATCCGCCATCTTGGATTAGCAATAGGAAGACCTCCAAATTGTAATTTGACCATAAAGATTAGTTTGGTAGGACAAAATCACATGGGAAGTTTGTATTACACATGTTTCTAAGTTAATTAGTTCAACAGTTAATTAAACACTAAGGTCATTGGCGGCCATTTTGGATTTTTTGCAAAATCACCTCCTGAAATATTAATGGTCAGTGTGAGTGCATCACGAATCAAACGAGCAACTCTCTATACTCGATTTTACGGGCCTGTAGGGCAGATCCTGCTCCAAGTGTGCATACTGGATATTATGGAGTATATCATTCTATACTTGGGCCTACTGCACGTTTTTTTTATTATTATTAAAAAATGTTAATTTTTTCCGATTGTTATAAAACCTTGCCCAATCGATTTTTTTATAATAAGAACATACTACTGGATATATTGATGGCCTGGATATGATAATTGTTTCAAGAGATAATAATAATCGTATTCTTACTATGGGCTTTGGCGGCCATTTTGAATATTGCTTGTGGTGACTTCCCGCCCGGCTTTGAGATGTCTTCCCTGGTCATTTCCGTTGGAAGGGATCTAACTACTAGAATATGAAGTGAAATTCTCTATTATGAGAGTTGTAAGCGGCTTTACATGGCAGGGCTATGATCTTCTTATTTAAATTTTCATCCACTTAAGTTGTGTCTCGCTACCGCGATCCGCAACAGTTTCAAAACGACTTTAGTCACCCTTAGCGCTATTTAAAGAGTTGACTCTTAAAGCGCTATAAGCACGACAATAATCGTTTTCAATCTGTATTATTATCCGATCAAATCGCTGTTATTGGGAACGAAATGAGCTTTTAAACTTCAGGATTTGCAACAATTTGGCCAAAAATTTATCAAATATGTATAATTTAAATTATTTAATTTAGCGCTTTAAGGGTTAACACATTGTACACCATTCCCAATAACAGTGATTTGGTCGACTAATAAAACATATTAAAAACGCCAATAGTCGTGATCAGCAGGACACGGGTTAACACATTGGACACCAAACACACACTGGTGTTACATCTATAACTAGACAGTGGACACCAAACACACACTAGTGTTACATCTATAACTAGACAGTGGACACCAAACACACACTAGTGCTACATCTATAACTAGACATTGGACACCAAACACACAATAGTGTTACATCTATAACTAGACATTGGTCACCAAACACACACTAGTGCTACATCTATAACTAGACATTGGTCACCAAACACACACTAGTGTTACGTCTATAACTAGACATTGAACACCAAACACACACTAGTGCTACATCTATAACTAGACATTGGTCACCAAACACACACTAGTGTTACATCTATAACTAGACATTGGTCACCAAACACACACTAGTGCTACATCTATAACTAGACATTGGTCACCAAACACACACTAGTGTTACGTCTATAACTAGACATTGAACACCAAACACACACTAGTGTTACATCTATAACTAGACATTGGACACCAAACACACACTAGTGTTACATCTATAACTAGACATTGGACACCAAACACACACTAGTGTTACATCTATAACTAGACATTGGACACCAAACACACACTAGTGTTACATCTATAACTAGACATTTGACACCAAACACACACTAGTGTTACATCTATAACTAGACATTGGACACCAAACACACACTAGTGTTACATCTATAACTCGACATTGGTCACCAAACACACACTAGTGTTACATCTATAACTAGACATTGGACACCAAACACACACTAGTGTTAAATCTATAACTAGACGGACAGTCAGAGACTGAAAACCTCCGCCGCGCAGCATATGGTGACTGATACCACATAATCCTCCTGTGAAAAGTGATTGTGGATTGAATCCGGATCCGTATTGTAATCCGGATTATCCCCAAAATTAAATGTATTGTTCCTTGGCTTGAGACATAAACCTTTTTTTAAATTCTGGATCCGTATCGTAATCCGGATCATCCTCAAAATGCAATGGATTGTTTCTCGGCACGAGACACACGGTAACCCGTTGATTACTGTGCGGAGATAATAACAAAGTCATCATTTACGTTGTTATACCACATTTGAATGACAGTTTTCCATCATTCCATCTGATTTGTATAAATATTCTGGGGCTCCCCCTGGTGAATATCTAGATATAGATCATCATGTGACTGACACCTGGTGACTGTGCGTCCATGAGCCAGGCACCTAAATTTTGATGATCGGTAGGCCCTACCATTCAAAGGGACTAATTCAGATGTTCCTTTTTGTTCAGCTACATATCCCTAGTACAAATGCCTGGCAGCCCTTTCTAGGTAGTAGCATGATTATGAAAATTGACCATTTTATACTGTGACCGTTAATGTAAAATTTTGCTCGAAAAAATGAAAAAACAAATATAAGTACATTATCATCAATGTATTAAGTTCAACAACAATGATATAGTTGTACACATATCTTCATAATTTCTATCCATGTGCAAACAAGTCGACAAAACACGCTGATCCAGCATTGTTTCAATGTTGGGGAAATGTCTGAAATGCTGGCCCAACATCTAAACAATGCCTGATAACTGACCCATGAGTTATAGTCCGTCAGCTACAGGGGCTGATCGGTACCAATCAAGGTGGTCAAACGTATGTGGTATCATTTGAAAGGTATATATTCATAGACATTACATAAAATCGTGATAGCAGTCTCAAAGTAGGAGGTTAAGAGTGGTGGCCGTCATTTTCCAAGATGGCCGCCATTTGGCCAAGGTCAAAATTAAATTGATATCATTTTCGATAGAAAAGTCGAAGATGCATGATTTTGATGGCTATTTTAGGGTTTTTAGGAGCGCCCGACATAGTAAATGAAATGAAATGAAATGAATCGGGCTTTAGGCCACTTTTGTGCACATATAGGCTAAACTGGGCCAGGAGAACCTCCTGAGGATGGTGAGATGATTGAGATGACACTGTCCTCCAGACACAGGATTCTAAATTCGAGCCTTGGCGGTCTGAGGCAGAGCACGCTACCTCTCGGTCACGGAGGCTCCCCACAATACTGACTTTCACACGTGGATGGGGAAGAAACATTTTTTGTTTCTTTCAAACCGCCGAGACCGGGAACCGAACCCCGTGAAAGGCAGCGGTGCTAACCACTACCCTAGGGCCCCCGCCCGCCCGAAATAGTAGTATGGCCAGAAATCACCTTGACCATTGCATTGTGGGTCAAATCCAAGATGACCGCTATTTCATCAAGGTCAAACCTTTAATTTACAGAATTGAAGCAGATTCATGATTATGGTATCTATCTTAAGGTTTTTCGGTACGCCCGACATAGTGGTGAGACCAAAATGCACCCTAGACCTTGCTATGTGGGTCAAATCAAAGATGGCCGCTATTTGGTCAAGGTCAAACCTTAAACTTACATAATTGTTGACAGAATTGAAGCAGATTCATGACTCAGGTATCTATCTGGTTTTTAGGACTGCCCGACACAGTGGTTAAACAAGAATGCTCCCTAGACCATTGTGGGTCAAATTAAAGATGGTCGTCATTTGCTCAAGGTCAAATCTTTAATTTATATCATTTTCGACAGAATTTAAGCAGATTCGTGATTTTGATGTTCATCTTAGGGTTTTAGGTAGGCCTACGCTCGACATAGTGGTGAGACCGGAAGGCGCCATAGACTTTGGGAGTGTAATAAAAATCTTAGAAGCCGCCATTATACCACGGTCAAACAAAAATTATTACCATTTTCGACAGAATTGAAGCAGATTAATGTTTTTGGTGTGTATCTTATTGTTTTCTTTTTCAAGATGGCCTCCATTTGGCCAAGGTTAAACAATAAATTCATATCATTTGCGATAGAAAGGAAGCAGATTCATGATTTTTATGTCTATTTCAGGGTTTTTAGACACACCTGACATAGAAGTGTCGCCAGAAAGCACCCTGGCCATTGCATTGTGGGTCAAATCTAAGATGGCTGTTATTTGTTTGAGGTCAAAACTTTAACTTACATCATTTTTGACAGAATTGAAGCTGATTCATGATTTTGGTATCTATCTTAAGGTTTCTAGGTATGCCCGACACAGTGGTGAAACAAAAATGCACCCTAAACATTGCATTGTGGGTCAAATCCAAGATGGTCGCTATTTGTTCAAGGTCAAATCTTTATGTTATATCATGCTCGACAGAATTGAAGCAGATTCGTGATTTTGATGGTCATCCTAGGGTTATTGGTAGGCCTATGCTCGACTAACCTGTGCAACAGTCCAGTTTCACTGACAGCCAGCGAGGCCTGTAACCTGCCCATGTATTTTATGTTCGACAAACGATGCGGGGGGGGGGGGGTTGAAATTTCTTATGAATTTTCTTTTTACCACCCTCTTCAAGACGTCTTTATCATGCGCTTTTAGATGTACAATCAACATGTGAAGAAAAAATGTTTTATTATAAAAATGCTAATAAATAATCACCCTAACAGCAGTTGGTAAAGGCTTACATTTCGATATAGTTTTACAAATAAAGCTGGATGGCTGGTGGCTGGCTGGCGGCAGGCTGGCGGCTGACTGTCGGCTGGCTGGTGGCTGGCTGTCGGCTGGCTGTCGGCTGGCTGGCGGCTGGCTGGCGGCTGGCTGGCGCCGACAGTCAGCCGCCAGCCTGCCGCCAGCCAGCCACCAGCCATCCAGCTTTATTTGTAAAACTTTATCGAAATGTAAGCAATTTACTAGCTGCTGTTAACGTGATTATTTGTTAGCTTTTTGATAATAAACTAAAATCGCATGATAAAGATGTCTTGAAGAGGGCCGCCAGCCTGCCGCCAGCCAGCCACCAGTCATCCAGCTTTATTTGTAAATCTATATCGAAATGTAAACCTTTACCAACTGCTGTTAGGGTGATTATTTGTTAGCTTTTTTATAATAAAACATTTTTTATTCACATGTTGATTGTACATCTAAAATCGCATGATAAAGACGTCTTGAAGAGGGTGGTAAAAAGAAAATTGCCGAATTGCTGCCAGCCAGCCGCCAGACAGCCGCCAGCCAGCCGCCAGCCTGCCGCCAGCCAGCCAGCCTCCAGACAGAAAGCTGCCAACCAGCCGCCAGCAAGCCACAAGCCAGCCGACAGCCAGCCGCCAGCCAGCCGCAAGCCAGCCGACAGCTAGCCGCCAGCCAGCCACCAGCCATCCAGCTTTTTTTGTACAACTTTATCGAAATGTAAGCAATTTATTAACTGCTGTTAGGGTGATTATTTGTTAGCTTTTTTATAATAAACTAAAATCGCATGATAAAGATGTCTTAAAGAGGGCCACCAGCCTCCATCCAGCCAGCCAGCTGCCTTTACTAATTTCCGCCTTATTGTGAAATAGTGTAGGCCTACATTAATTTAAAACTATTCCTCGAGCCCGCCAGCCAGCTGCCGGCCAGACAGCCAGCCAGCCTTCAGCCAGCCAGCCTCGAGATCTAGCCTACAGCCAGCAAGCCGCCAGGTAGCCGCCAGCCAGCCGCCAGCCAGCCGACAGCCAGCCGCCAGCCAGCCGACAGTCAGCCGCCAGCCTGCCGCCAGCCAGCCACCAACCATCCAGCTTTATTTGTAAAACTATATCGAAATGTAAGCCTTTACCAACTGCTGTTAGGGTGATTATTTGGTAGCTTTTTTATAATAAAACAATAATAAATCGTCTTGAAGAGGGTGGTAAAAAGAAAATTGCTGAATTGCCGCCAGCCAGCCGCCAGACAGCCGCCAGCCGACAGCCTGCCGCCAGCCAGCCGACAGTCAGCCGCCAGCCTGCCGCAAGCCAGCCACCAGCCATCCAGCTTTTTTTGTAAAACTATATCGAAATGTGAGCCTTTACCAACTGCTGTTAGGGTGATTATTTGTTAGCTTTTTTATAATAAAACAATAATAAATCGTCTTGAAGAGGGTGGTAAAAAGAAAATTGCCGAATTGCTGCCAGCCAGCCGCCAGACAGCCGCCAGCCAGCCGCCAGCCTGCCGCCAGTCAGCCAGCCTTCAGACAGAAAGCTGCCAACCAGCCGCCAGCAAGCCGCAAGCCAGCCGACAGCGAGCCGACAGTCAGCCGCCAGCCTGCCGCCAGCCAGCCACCAACCATCCAGCTTTATTTGTAAAACTATATCGAAATGTAAGCCCTTACCAACTGCTGGTGGGGTGATTATTTGTTAGCATTTTTATAATAAAACAATAATAAATCGTCTTGAAGAGGGTGGTAAAAAGAAAATTGCCGAATTGCCGGCAGCCAGCCGCCAGACAGCGGCCAGCCAGCCGCCAGCCAGCCGACACTCAGCCGCCAGCCTGCCGCCAGCCAGCCACCAGTCATCCAGCTTTATTTGTAAAACGATATCGAGATGTAAGCTTTTACCAACTGCTGTTAGGGTGATTATTTGTTAGCTTTTTTATAATAAAACAATAATAAATCGTCTTGAAGAGGGTGGTAAAAAGAAAATTGCCGAATTGCCGCCAGCCAGCCGCCAGACAGCCGCCAGCCAGCCGCCAGCCTGCCGCCAGCCAGCCAGCCTCCAGGAAGAAAGCTGCCACCCAGCCGCCAGCAAGCCGCAAGCCAGCCGACAGCCAGCCGCCAGCCAGCCGCAAGCCAGCCGACAGCTAGCCGCCAGCCTGCCACCAGCCATCCAGCTTTATTTGTACAACTTTATCGAAATGTAAGCAATTTACTAACTGCTGTTAGGGTGATTATTTGTTAGCTTTTTTATAATAAACTAAAATCGCATGATAAAGATGTCTTGAAGAGGGTCGCCAGCCTCCATCCAGCCAGCCAGCTGCCTTTACTAATTTCCGGCTTATTGTGAAATAGTGTAGGCCTACATTAATTTATAACTATTCCTCAAGCCCGCCAGCCAGCCTTCAGCCAGCCACCCTCGAGATCTAGCCTCCAGCCAGCAAGCCGCCAGCCAGCCGACAGCCAGCCGCCAGCCAGCCGACAGTCAGCCGCCAGCCTGCCGCCAGCCAGCCACCAACCATCCAGCTTTGTTTGTAAAACTGTATCGAAATGTAAGCCTTTACCAACTGCTGTTAGGGTGATTATTTGTTAGCTTTTTTATAATAAAACAATAAAAAATCGTCTTGAAGAGGGTGGTAAAAAGAAATTTGCCGAATTGCTGCCAGCCAGCCGCCAGACAGCCGCCAGCCAGCCGCCAGCCTGCCGCCAGCCAGCCAGCCTCCAGACAGAAAGCTGCCAACCAGCCGCCAGCAAGCCACAAGCCAGCCGACAGCCAGCCGCCACCCAGCCGCCAGCCTGCCGCCAGCCAGCCACCAACCATCCAGCTTTATTTGTAAAATTATATCGAAATGTAAGCCTTTACCAACTGCTGTTAGGGTGATTATTTGTTAGCTTTTTTATAATAAAACAATAATAAATCGTCTTGAAGAGGGTGGTAAAAAGAAAATTGCCAACAGCCAGCCGCCAGACAGCCGCCAGCCGACAGCCAGCCGCCAGCCAGCCGACAGTCAGCCGCCAGCCTGCCGCCAGCCAGCCACCAGCCATCCAGCTTTATTTGTAAAACGATATCGAAATGTAAGCCTTTACCAACTGCTGTGAGGGTGATTATTTGTTAGCTTTTTTATAATAAAACAATAATAAATCGTCTTGAAGAGGGTGGTAAAAAGAAAATTGCCGAATTGCCGCCGCCAGCCGCCAGACAGCCGCCAGCCAGCCGCCAGCCTGCCGCCAGCCAGCCAGCCTCCAGACAGAAAGCTGCCAACCAGCCGCCAGCAAGCCGCAAGCCAGCCGACAGCCAGCCGCAAGCCAGCCGACAGCTAGCCGCCAGCCAGCCACCAGCCATCCAGCTTTATTTGTACAACTTTATCGAAATGTAAGCAATTTACTAACTGCTGTTAGGGTGATTATTTGTTAGCTTTTTTATAATAAACTAAAACCGCATGTTAAAGATGTCTTGAAGAGGGCCGCCAGCCTCCATCCAGCCAGCCAGCTGCCTTTACTAATTTCCGGCTTATTGTGAAATAGTGTAGGCCTACATTAATTTATAACTATTCCTCGAGCCTGCCAGCCAGCTGCCGGCCAGACAGCCAGCCAGCCTTCAGCCAGCCAGCCTCGAGATCTAGCCTCCAGCCAGCAAGCCTCCAGCAAGCCGCCAGCCAGCCGACAGCCAGTCGACAGCCAGCCGCCAGCCAGTTGACAGTCAGTTGACAGTCAGCCGCAGCCAGCCACCAGCCATCCAGCTTTATTTGTAAAACTATATCGAAATGTAAGCCTTTACCAACTGCTGTTAGGGTGATTATTTGTTACCTTTTTTATAATAAAACATTTTTTATTCACATGTTGATTGTACATCTAAAATCGCATGATAAAGATGTCTTGAAGAGGGTGGTAAAAAAAAATTGCCGAATTGCCGCCAGCCAGCCGCCAGCCAGCCGCCATCCTGCCGCCAGCCTCCAGACAGAAAGCTGCCAACCAGCCGCCAGCAAGCCACAAGGCAGCCAACAGCTAGCCGCCAGCCAGCCGCAAGCCAGCCGACAGCTAGCCGCCAGGCAGCCACCAGCCATCCAGCTTTATTTGTACAACTTTATCGAAATGTAAGCAATTTACTAACTGTTGTTAGGGTGATTATTTGTTAGCTTTTTTATAATAAACTAAAATCGCATGATAAAGATGTCTCGAAGAGGGCCGCCAGCCTCCATCCAGCCAACCAGCTGCCTTTACTAATTTCCGGCTTATTGTGAAATAGTGTAGGCCTACACTAATTTATAACTATTCCTCAAGCCCGCCAGCCAGCTGCCGGCCAGACAGCCAGCCGCCAGCCAGCCGACAGTCAGCCGCCACCCAGCCGCCAGCCTGCCGCCAGCCAGCCACCAACCATCCAGCTTTATTTGTAAAACTATATCGAAATGTAAGCCTTTACCAACTGCTCTAAGGGTGATTATTTGTTAGCTTTTTTATAATAAAACAATAATAAATCGTCTTGAAGAGGGTGGTAAAAAGAAAAATGCCGAATTGCCGCCAGCCAGCCGCCAGACAGCCGCCAGCCGACAGCCAGCCGCCAGCCAGCCGACAGTCAGCCGCCAGCCTGCCGCCAGCCAGCCACCAGCCATCCAGCTTTATTTGTACAACTTTATCGAAATGTAAGCAATTTACTAACTGCTGTTAGGGTGATTATTTGTTAGCTTTTTTACAAGAAACTAAAATCGCATGATAAAGATGTCTTGAAGAGGGCCGCCAGCCTCCATCCAGCCAGCCAGCTGCCTTTACTAATTTCCGGCTTATTGTGAAATAGTGTAGGCCTACATTAATTTATAACTATTCCTCAAACCCGCCACCCAGCTGCCGGCCAGACAGCCAGCCAGCCTTCAGCCAGCCAGCCTCGATATCTAGCCTCCAGCCAGCAAGCCACCAGCAAGCCGCCAGCCAGCCGACAGCCAGCCGCCAGCCAGCCGACAGTCAGCCGCCAGCCTGCCGCCAGCCAGCCACCAGCCATCCAGCTTTATTTGTAAAACTATATCGAAATGTAAGCCTTTACCAACTGCTGTTAGGGTGATTATTTTTTAGCTTTTTTATAATAAAACATTATTTATTCACATGTTGATTGTACATCTAAAATCGCATGATAAAGACGTCTTGAAGAGGGTGGTAAAAAAAAATTGCCGAATTGCCGCCAGCCAGCCGCCAGACAGCCGCCAGCCAGCCGCCAGCCTGTCGCCAGCCAGCCAGCCTCCAGACAGAAAGCTGCCAACCAGCCGCCAGCAAGCCGCAAGACAGCCGACAGCCAGCCGCCAGCCAGCCGCAAGCCAGCCGACAGCTAGCCGGGTGTCACGGATGTCATCACAATCTGAGGGGTAGAACCCTGGCGGTCCAGCTGTAGTTGGTTCATCTGTGAAAAAAGCACAAGAATTAACACAACACGTATTTAGAAATAGTTAAATCGTTTATGATCTGTAGCCACATTGGTGCAATTTTAGTTAAAAAAATGATGTGTGGAATCACTGGATTACTAACGTTAATAAATTATTGAGTTTTTTTCAACGACATGTTAGTTTTAATGTTAGGCCAGCGTCGCAGAAAGTGTTTTAACATTTATACCAACATATTGTGTCAACATCTTTTGGTCAATATGCATACATTTCCAACCAGGTACAGCAAAGCGCTGGCTGCTAGCATATTGCGCAAAGTAGTTCAATATGCATACATTACATGTACTTGTCTTTGATGTAGAATACCTGTATCAATGTATAAACCTAGATACGGTCGAACCTCGTTTTTGAAAAGTATCAAGGACTTCAAAAATACTTTGCTATATCCTAAATTCGCTGTAAGCGTTATGTTCCCCTCTCCCTTCCCATCACTTTCCACTGTATTTATGATGTATGCATGTATGATCATGTATATCTATATAGGCTCAGATTGCTACTTGTCGACATATAATTCGGGTGCAAAGTATGAAATAAAGTATTATGAAAATAACAATAACTATGGTTACATCAAAAACATTATTTTAATAAATAGAACAAGAAACACACAAACTATCATCAGGCAAGAAGCAAGTTTACGGAAATCATAACGTATCTCACTCCACTATGCCACTATTGGAGTAACGACTCCTTGTGACAGCAGCAGTAGCAGCAGCAGCAGCAGCAGCAGCAGCAGCAGCAGCAGCAGCAGCAGCAGCGGCGGCGGCTGCGGCGGCGGCGGCGGCGGCGGCAGCAGCAGTAGCAGCAGCGACAACGGCAACAGCAGCATCGACAGCAGCAGCAGCAGTAGCAGCAGCAGCAGCAGCGCAGCAGCAGCAGCGGCTGCGGCGGCGGCGGCGGCGGCGGCTGCGGCGGCGGCGGCGGCGGCAGCAACAGTAGCAGCAGCAGCAGCGACAACGGCAGCAGCAGCATCGACAGCAGCAGTAGCAGTAGTAGCAGCAGCAGCAGCAGCGGCGGCGGCGGAAGCAGCAGCAGCAGTAGCAGCAGCAGCAGCAGTAGCAGCAGCATCGACAGCAGCAGCAGCAGTAGCAGCAGCAGCAGCATCGACAGCAGTAGCAGCGACAGCAGTTGAGTGAGTGAGGCGGTTGTAGCCTCATCAACATATAAACAACAACATCATTAATAACACAGTTACTGACAGTGGGTGGGAACAGGTAGCTGCTCTTATTAAGCTGTTCTTGTTTTTTACTCACTGTTTGTATTTTCCTCTCTACTCGCCAGGATACTGGTCAGCTCCTGACGGAGGGTATCGACAGTCAAACATTCACTATTATTTTCACCAGCAACACGATTTATATTCTGAAATAACAACAGTAACAGAAAATGATGGTCCTTAGTAAATAATGGATGCGTAGGCCTAACATTATGTATCATGTTTCTCATCTGTTAAACAAACAATAGTAGACTAACAAACTATAAAAAAGGACACTTATTATGATGATTGTGGCTATGATGGGTGAAATCACAGGATTACTAACGTTCAGCGAGTGTTGGGTCAAGTTATTTTGTGAAAACAGTGGTATTTTTTTGTAGTAATCCACATACTTTCAAATAATCCACACTTCCGTCTAACTAACCCACACTTATTAAAACAAGTGTAGATTATTTGACCATCTAAGGCCACTATGTTTCATTTCTCTGTTTTAGATGAGCGCGCTCATTAGATTTAGGCCACGCATTACCAAAAAAACATGTGTTTTTTTTCTGCCCAGCGCGCGCATTAGATTGTTGCCGATTTCCAAAAAAAACAGTCAATGTCGGGAGATAAAAAAAACATTCCGAAAAAAAAAAGTTTATTTCGAGAGATAAAAAATATTTTTCCAGCTATGTTTTTTTTTCCTTGTTTTTTTTCGTCGTTCACATTACCTTTTTTTAAAATAGGTTAAAAGTTTTTCTTATTTCGTCGCCCTCATTAACTTTTCCAGAAATATGTCTAATGTTTTTTTTATTTCGTCGCCCTCATTAACTTTTACAAAAATAGGTTCAATGTGTTTTTTTCTTAAATGTTTTTTTCCCGCCCTCTCTCATTAGATTTTGGATTTTTTCTGATCTAAAACAGAGAATTTAAAACAAGTGGCCTAAAAGACTCCCACACCCTTGTCTCTCAAATCATTCCCCAGTAACATCCTCCGCTCATAACACCCCAGAATATGTAACAGCAAACAAGAGAAGTTGACCCAATGATGGTTAACTATTTAGTAAGATAATCAAATAGCGAGTTTAAAAGCAAATTATAAAAATGTAAAGATCCTAAAACAAAACAAATATCCCCACAATGCTAGATGTTAAGCCAATATCGGTTTGATGCTGTACCACAAATCCCAAACCCAACATTAAACCGACATTGGGTTGACGTCTCGTGTTAGCCGAGCTATTTAATTTCTATATAACATTCACTTCATATTTATTATATTGGACACATTGATTCTACCTTTTATTAATAGTCTGATTGATATAATCGCACTATTTAAATACACCGGAGATATCAGCGATTACCCACTTTTCTTCGAAACACTAGGCTTCTTATGTCCTAGTTTACAAAAAAGGTCTACCTCCAATATTACTGTCCTCTTATTTGAGAACACTAGGTCCGACGGTATATTTGTCACCGTCATTCAATCAATCAATCAATAAAACTTCTATTGCGCCTATATTTTCAGCGGACCGAGCTCAGAGGCGCACAAATCCTTAGCGTTGTCCGACTTTATATTTAGGTCCGACGGTATATTTGTCATCTTATACAATGTTTCAAGCTGTTAAAAGCCATGGAGTGCTCTCTCTGGTATCATCTGGTAGAATCATTTAAATCACTTAATAAGGGTAGAGCATTTTCCCTACTGCGTACGGTATTACTTATTCGTGTCGTCAGTAGAGGAAGCGAGATAAAGCAATATTAATATTCACTTAATACATCCACTCTTTCAGAAAATAACTGTGTTTTATGATATCCACGTACACTATCCAGTCGATGACCAGTGGTTTGACAGACGAACTGCTTATCCACATCTTCATTGTGAAGCAGTACACGTGATGGTACTGTAAAAGGAATCATGATTGGCGATATATTGACGCATTGTCTAAATAATCTACAGTAATTTCTCTGCGTGGGTGCATTCAATTTAACCTGTCAATCAAAAAGTCATCAAGAAATACCATCTTATTTTATGATATGCTAATTTTGAATGAAATAGTGGACAATCGATTAAGATGGTGAATACATGACTTACTCTATATATCGTCGCCTCGGAGCTAAAGGATCCTATCTGCCACTCTGACGAGTGTCAGATAGGATCCTTTAGCTCCGAGGCGACGATATGATCGTTGAAATCCCGTGTAGGGCCTACCGACTAACCAAAATTTCTCTATTTATGACCTTTGAAATAACGTACACTGAATTGCTAACGTTATTCTATTTAAGATGTCTGGATGCTCTAAAGGCCTGAACTCGATATCAGTATAGACCCCACACCGTTACAGTTTGCATTATTTATGATGTATGGATTCATTCAATAATATGATGCACTTGTTTATGGCTCAACCGGTTTCATGTTTGATCCAAGTCAAATTGAAATTACGGTCGAATATTCTATATGCTATCTAAACTTGTTTAAATGAGTTCATCGGAATTGGAGTAAGAGCGCACAATTAACAAAATCCACGATGGCCGCCAGGTTTCAGGTTGTTTACGTATCATTTTAAATAACAGACATATGCGGATAATATTGATGTCTAGCCATATATGTATTCCACCAGTAGAAATGTATATATAATTGAACCAGTATTTAAAGCTGCATAACTGTTTTGATAATTTCGACAAAAATAACCTAAAATGTAAAACACAATCATTCATTCACTTATATTTTGTATCTTGTACCTTCTGTTATGCCAAGAAGAACAACAACTAGTGGCAATCTATGCTGTTTATAATCCCTTTGAAAAATAAATTGTGTTTAAACCAATCATTCATATTTTTAAAGGCTTTATAAATGCACGAAAACTATATAAAATGTAGCGGAATTAGTTCACAATGCGATACACCATCAACTATTATCATGATAATGAACTAGTACAATATCTATGGGATGGGCCAATATAAGGTTATATTGGGTCAACATCAAACCGCCTTAATAGCCTACATCTCAACAAACACGAAACGTTCAACTAAAGCTCACCTAATGTTGGGTCAGCGTCCTTAAAGATAGGATCATAGGATTTATTTATTTATCTATTTATTTATTTATTTATTTATTTATTCATTTATTTACTTTTTTTTATTTGTTTGTTTGTTCGTTCGTTCGTTCGTTCGTTCGTTCGTTCGTTCGTTCGTTCGTTCGTTCGTTCGTTCGTTCGTTCGTTCGTTTTGTTTGTTTGTTTGTTTGTTTGTTTGTTTTTTTGTTTGTTTTTTTGTTTTTTTTTGTTTTTGTTTGTTTGTTTGTTTGTTTGTTTGTTTGTTTGTTTGTTTGTTTGTTTGTTTGTTTGTTTGTTTGTTTGTTTGTTTGTTTGTTTGTTTGTTTGTTTGTTTGTTTGTTTGTTTGTTTGTTTGTTTGTTTGTTTGGATAAATGAATGAATGAATGAGTGAATGAATGGATGGATGAATGGATGGATGGATGGATGGATGGATGGATGGATGGATGGATGGATGGATGGATGGATGGCTGGATGGCTGGCTGGATGGATGGATGGATGGATGGATGGATGGATGGAGGGATGGATGGATGGATCGATGGATCGATGGATCGATGGATGGATGGATGGATGGATGGATGGATGGATGGATGGATGGATGGATGGATGGATGGATGGATGGATGGATGGATGGATGGATGGATGGATGGATGGATGGATGGATGGATGGATGGATGGATGGATGGATGGATGGATGGATGGATGGATGGATGGATGGATGGATGGATGGATGGATGGATGGATGGATGGATGGATGGATGGATGCATGTTATATAAGTTTATCTAACAAAAACTTCTATTGTTAATGTTTTTAGCTTGCAAATAAAGAGGAGTGGACACTGACATAACATATGTTTGATATCATTATTATGCATGTTTTTTGCAAATTAGCATACATTAAGCAATATAATTGTACATTAAAAAATAAGAGCACTAACTCAGAAGGAGATTGACATTCGGTGTAACCACTGGACCTACATCAAAATGAAATTAATCGGGCTTCAGGCCACTTTTGTGCACATACAGGCTAAATTGGGCCAAGAGAAACTTCTGAGGATGGTGAGATGAGGGCGATGACACTGCCCTCCAGACACAGGACTCGAAATTCAAACCATTGCGTTGTGTGGCCGAGCCCGCTACCTTTCGGTCATGGAGGCTCCCCACAATAATGCGTTTTACGAGTGGATGGGAAGAAACATTTTTGTTTCTTTCAAACCGCCGAGACCGGAAACCGAACCCCGAACTCGTGAAAGGCAGCGGTGCTAACCACTACCCTAGGGCCCCCGCCTGGACCTACACCTGGGTCCCGCGCAGATAGAATTGAATAGGACAGACGCAGCCCCACCTGTTCTTGCTCAGCGAGCTTCTCGAGATGCCTGAGAATCTGCAAGTTTTGTTGATTCTGTTGCTGTAACTGCTCAAGTATATTTTCCAAGACCCCCTCTTCTGAGGTATTGTCAGCAACAGAGAATGAAAACATAGAGATCAACATCAACCATCATCATTGTAGGTGTACGTTATAATAACGGACGGTGTATTATAGCATGTGCACCCCAGTCCCACGCCCACCCACCCTCTCACGAGGTAGAAATATCATCTGATTTGACCCCGAACGTACGTCACTAACAACTATAAAGTCGATCATTGGACAATTTCAGACAAGCCAAAACAAAATGTTTAATTACTGTTACACAACTCAATGTTTACATATCCATGATGGATTATTACGTGTTACATCAACTAAAATGACATAGGATCTATAATCCTACCTGTATTGATTCGATCATTTCAGTGATAATTATGGTCACAATTAATCCGATAACAAATTATTTAGCTCATTGAAACATGTATTGTTTTTTTTGTTGAAATTATCAGATCACAACACTTGGTGAACATTTTCAACCAGAAGAAATTTAAGAAAGGAGGAACAGATGTTCTCAGTTTAAATTGCACTTAACCAGGTAACATCTTAGTTATGACGACATAGAACTATATATGTGCCACATTATAATTTGAGTAAACTGAATTCATTGCAATGGTTATTTTTACAATTCAAGGTCATCTATGGGTCAAAAACAAAATGTCCGCTGTCGACCATTATGAATTTTTAACTTTTGAAAGAACAGCCCAATAATCTTATGTAATATCTAATTTGTGACTAATATAAATACACTGATTTCATTGAAAAGGTTATTTTTACGATTCAAGGTAATTGAATAACCATTGCGATGAATTCAGTTTACTCAACTTAGTCGAAAAATGAGGTATCACATGAGGCTCTAGGGCTAATTTGACAAAAGTTAAAAATTCAGGATGTCCGACGGCGGCCATTTTGGATTTATGCAAATGAACATACCAAGGAGAAAAATAAAACATCGCCCCTACATCAAATATGGTTCTACATATGTTAGACGTCATGTATGCACAATTTCAGGATCCTTGCCAGATTTGCGTATACCCCTATAGTACTATATAATATTATATTCTGCGGCCATATCCAGGAATACATGTAGTCTCCGCAGGGAATGAAATTGAAAACCCCAGCATAATCACGGAAAACACATATCTTCACCATCATGACCATATACACTTTATCAGCATTAGCATACAAATTAATTATATATTCCAGTATTGCCGCTTTTAATAATACCACCAAAATATTACCTTCAATGTTCTCAACCGTTTAAGTCTCATGCCCATTATATATGTCATGTGATCATGCGCACATCGTGCTCGTCAAGGTACTCTATGTTACTCTCGTCATTTAGTTAGTAAGACAATGCAATTCACGGATCTGGTTCAAAAGTTTCAATCTTTGTCACAATGCCTTTCCAGGACGCTGCCTATGAATACTGTTCATATGAAGCACCAGGTGGTATCACGTCATGGACTTCTAATACAACCAGCATGTGGCAGGAGTAGTGCCACTTAAACTGCAGTTCCTGCTCTTCCTGCCCTTTGTCAATTGGTGCCCCCATTTAGCGTATTTAGTACCCAGTCTACCTAACATAACCTTCACAAGGATTGCTTAAAAATGGGGATAAGTCCATCTGAGGTCAGATTTTGACTATTTATCATTTATCATGTAGATAGAGCTATACAGCTTGACGCATGTACGCATATTATCACACAGAGAATCAATGACAACCTTAAGTTGACGTCGCCATTTCTTAACCCTTTAAGCCCTCACGATGCATTAAAGCATCATTTTACATCCCTGAAAACAGACCTAATTTTCCTACAACTAAGGATTTCAGAAGGAACATTTCCATAAAACTGTTTTACCAATACATGGCAATTCTCATCAATTTATCACCCACATCAAATCATCTTCATCCACTGCAAGTCGAGAATTGCGACAGCAATTCGCGGCTTGTAGTGGATGAAGATGACAATGGTAAATTCAGATCTGAAAACAAACTTGAAAACACTTAGTGCAGGAGCGAATTCCTATAATATCCTTGTATGGTATAACAAGAAAAAAATATATTCTGCCACCAAAACGTAAGTTAGATAATAAACTATATATATGAAGAAAAAAGTCAATAGAGGTCAAAATAGCAGGGATTGTGCCAACTTTTGACTGTCATCATGGATTATTTAATTTGCTTGCATTTGCTCAAAGTCAGCTGTTATACTTTCAGACCAACTACAATCATTTGTAGAAAAAAAAGGTTTTTTGTTCAGTTGGATTTATTAACAACTTAATTTTAAGATTAGATAATTTTTCACAGCGATAATTAACATTTCTGAATGTTGAAAAACATAGCTTTTTAACCGAATAGTCAATATGCAGCTTCGAGTACCTTCACCATCATAAATATGTTTGTGTGGTACGACTGTTCTATGAGTAAGCTAACTAAATCAGATGTACAATTTATGACATGTCTCAATTAATAATCACTTATCTTCACATTTGCTCTATGTTTTTCTCCTTAATATTTGTATGATGATAACACGCTCATGACATTATTTACATGTGTAAAACATTGCATCATATTACCTGACTTTTTTATGGTATGTTTTATCGTATACAAAGTACGAATAAATCATTATTATTATTATTAATACTACGTTTTCTTGTAACCATTTAAATCTCCTATTCCACAATAGCAGATCTATAGCTCATTTCAGACTCCAATGCCCCTCATCAGAAAATTAAATATACGTCCTCGTGATAGGCACAATTATATGATTAATTGTACAGATATAAACAGATCTATCTAAATTTGCCATACCTGTTTCACAATTTGTTCCAGTGTAGCCGTCAGCGCAGGTACAAGTGTAGCTGTTCACGTTATCAGTACATGTAGCATCATTCGCACATGGGCTGGATAAACATGCATCGACCCCTGTGATGAGAAATAAGCTGGTCGAATAAATGTGATTGTAAGGTTTTCTTACGTTCTCTTTATTGCAATGAAAATGATTGTTATATATTGCATCTGATGTGAGCCTAAAGTTCATATACAGCTGACATACTTAACTATTACCATGCCTACGAGGACTGCCCACCACAAACAACAATAACGTATCATATAGTGACATTAACTACATTATATTATTTTACTATATTTCAACAACTAAAACATACTGAAAAATAAGTTTCATCTTTCGAATTTTGCTTACTACATCTGACTTCCAAGTTAACTATAATTATAATAAAATATTCCAGGAACATTTAAATTTAGTTTCGACTTACAACTGCCTACTGCAATTTTTGATACTTTGACCTCAATAGCGGCATCTGACAGCTCCAGATACTCAGAAATGGTCAGATAGTCCAAGCTAGTGGGCAATTGACCTTGTTCTGAGTGAGACATATATAAAAGTTTTATGACGGTTTTTACATAATTCTACCATGCCGATTCCAAACCTTGAACATTTCAAAATTCAAGATGGCCACCAAAATGTAATAAAAAAATGAATTTATATTGATTTATCACATAGGTATGTCTGATTTATGGTTTTTACGTGATTTGCCGTCGATAAATTCATTTTTTGGCTTTTTGAGATATATTAACCTATATTTCACTTACAAATCCAAAATGACCGCCGGTTTTATATTTCTGAAAAATAATCTTGTCTGTCACCTAGATATATGTAATTTATAGTCTCTATGGAATTTGTGGTCGAGAAATTCATTTCTTGTGTATTTTATATAAAATGACCTGTAGCCCGTCCACAAATCCAAGATGGCTGCCGTGTTTTCATTCATAAAAAATAATCTTGGTTTATCACCTAGATAATATGCCTGATCGTTTATAGGTAACTTTGAATAAAAAAAATCATTTCTTGTGTCTTTCAGATATTTCCAATATTTCCGCACAAGATGTAAACACTCAGGTGGGATGTATATTTCTTTTTTGAAATGATTTCTGGTATTGTCCATATTTTCATCATTTACAACGACATAGAGCGAGACCTGAAGATTGTCACCGTGGATCAAAATGGTGTCCGCGCCGGCATGATCTACCAGACGGGTTGTCATACCTGATTGAGCATTCGTAATTTGCTCATTCATAAAAAATAATCTTGGTTTATCACCTAGATAATATGCCTGATCGTTTATAGGTAACTTTGAATAAAAAAAATCATTTCTTGTGTCTTTCAGATATTTCCAATATTTCCGCACAAGATGTAAACACTCAGGTGGGATGTATATTTCTTTTTTGAAATGATTTCTGGTATTGTCCATATTTTCATCATTTACAACGACATAGAGCGAGACCTGAAGATTGTCACCGTGGATCAAAATGGTGTCCGCGCCGGCATGATCTACCAGACGGGTTGTCATACCTGATTGAGCATTCGTAATTTTAAAGTACAACTATACAAAAAATGTAATTGCCTGGAAAGTCAAATATTAGTCAATATCAAGGAATATTAACCAATAGAGGAGGGTCATTATCCGGTATGACTGGGCCTCGCGCATTTACTGCGCGAGGCCCAGTCATACCGGATAATGACACTGATAAGTCACACTGACCGCCATTTTGTTTCCACAGCCAGCTGTGTAAAAACGACACTCGGGCTGCCTACCAAAAAACTCGGATGCCATGATATTGAGACGAATATTTCAAGTGTCTACGAAAACTAGGCCATTTTCAGCAGGCGTAAACTTTTGATCGTATTAGAACTATTACATTTGAAAATGGAGGTGACTGTGGCGATGTCGTCAGGGTAGAGGGTCATATGTAAAGTTTCATGACTTTTAAATGATTCGATCATGCCGCTTAAAAATCTGATGAGTGCCAGATTGTAAAACTCGAGCATTTAAATGACGCACGCCGGTCAACGTTGGCTTAACGTTGCACCAGCGTCTGCCGCCAAATTTTAGTATGTACTTTACATATTATTATTATGCAATTGTGCATCAATTATTACAGCTTTGGCTGATTAGGTTCAGTAGCTCCTCTGAGGATGTACGATGCATGAGAGGGATGTGGCTTTAAATGTGACACACAGCTTCCGTAAGAAATGGGACGATGATTATGGGGGAATTTTAATAATTGTCTCTACAGTGCTGCTACTTGATCATATTAGCTTCTACTATCAGTTAGAATGTTTAACTTCGCTGTTAAAGTATCATGTTAAAGCATCCTGATTGCATAATCTGAACATGCCACCCAGTGATATACAGTACTGACTTAGCAAAATGGGACAAGCTTTTTCAGTGGGGCTAGCCCCGGCTAACGCAGGCTAGCCCTGGGCTAGCCCCATGTTCTCTCCCCACCCCATTTGGGGCTCGCATGTATGCGCCCAAAGTTATAAAATCCTTTAATAGCCGGGCCGCAATGTGCGTTTTGGTATAAGTTCATATAACTGGAGCCGCGCTCATATCGCCGGGGCTCAAGCCAATCTAGAGCCTCGGCGAATTGAGTCAACGCCTGTATGTGTTAGTCAGGCGCGCTTCTCGTCTGGTCTAGTTTCAAGCTCGACCGGTGTGCCGGGCGAGCCTGACTTTCCAGTAGCCCCAGCGTGACTGTACTGGCAAGTGGCCTCGTGCTTGACCGAGGACTGAAATCTTAGCTAACTTTCCAGGTGCCTGCTTTTTCATCTTCAGTTAGGTCTATTCCAGTGACCATAGCTTCATAAAACCACCCATTTTCTGAATTTATACACTGAACTGCTTTTCCGATACTAAAGATAATGTCTAAATGCTAAAGGCTAAATGCTAAATGGCTAAGCAGAAATAAATGAGGACTGCAACAGGTCTAGATGTATACGCGTACGGACACTCAATTATTGCACGTTTAGATCAACTCAGAGCTGTTTAGATGATGCTGAATGTGGTCAAGCTGAGCGCGCCCTGTCTTGCCCAGAGCGAGCCTGGCCAGCCCGGCGAGATGACACATGGTTCACAGCATCCATGTTAGCCGCCACACAGTATACTGGGTGCAAGCCCAAGTAGGATTTGGGCGGGTATATTTTCCTGGCCCGAACCGTGTGGGGGCTCGAGCCCATTTCATGCGCTGGGCGCAACCAATTCTGCGCCTGTCTCGCCGGGCTTGCGC
This sequence comes from Flabesymbios commensalis, assembly GCA_964017125.1. Lineage (NCBI taxonomy): Eukaryota > Metazoa > Annelida > Polychaeta > Terebellida > Flabelligeridae > Flabesymbios > Flabesymbios commensalis. Next base: position 9,876,320 of record OZ024913.1, read on the forward strand.
CCGGGCTAATGACGGGCTGGCCAGCGTTAACGCAGGCCAGCCACTGATGAAAAATCTGTCCCATTTTGTGAAATCAGTACTGTAGGCCTACATGTTCCATTTATTAATATTGTAAGTAATAATATGATCATAAAATACGAAGTAATAATATGAGCATAAAAATACAAATATTTCAGAATAAAGCCATTTTGTCGTTTAGGGGCCCTGGGATCAATTGACAAACTGCGACTTCAGATTCAATTTGCCAAATCGGGTAAATGTATTATATGATACAACGTACTATCATTAATTAATGACCCGATACTTCCATGAGCCACGGTGACAGAGTTCTGGTCCGTGTACTATGTTCTTGTGTGCTGGAGCCATTCCTGTTTGATATAGATTCTTTACAATACGTGATATTTTGGTCTGATGGCCTTGTGAAGTCACTGGACGGGGAATCACAAACATCAAGGGAAATATTGGTCCCTAGAAAACATGATTGTCCATAGACTACCCTAGCGTTGCATGGTACACTTACCATCTTGGAAATACTTGCAGAGCTATGGATCAATTTGTGTTATGAGACATTATACCCCTGGAGCTTTTATTAATTTTATATATAGCATATAATGCCACTATATAGTAATTATTTTTAGATTTATCGACAATAAACATTAGCAAAGTCATAGATATGATGTTTTTAAGACTAGTGTCACAAACACCAAGTCAAAGTACTTTTTCAAATAGCAGCCAGGGAATGAGAGGAAATCTTGATTTGAAAACCTCATCCATGCCAGTTTCTCCCATGAAAAATCCATATGATCTCAATCAATCTACGAGATTTATCACCGCGTGCGTGGTAAAATAAAACAAAAGTCGATTTATCACTTGTATTCTTCATGTTGAAATCACATACATACGTGACTTCTTAAAAAGATAATAATTCTCACTGCATGAATCTTCTATAAACGTACAGTCTACGTGTAACGTGTTTTCTTTATTTATATATACTGTATTGTGGTATTTTGTTCCTCTCTCTTAATTGTACTTTCTCTCTGATTTGGAGGTGGTTTAATTATATATGCCTGAGTATCGAAATTATCTGCGACAACCCGCACATTCCCATTTTGCTCAGTTTGTGTTTTTATGAGGGTGATAAAGGTATATCCAAAAAAAATGTGCACAAACATAGGCTTAATTGTGCCTATTTATGAATTATTAACATAGGTGATACATTGTCAAAATTCAAAGAGCTGCTGCACATTTTATCGAAAAATTGTATCTCCATGAATCGAGTGGACATGTTTTCACACTGAATTAGTTGATACAGACCTAAATACAAGTTTGAAGAGCGTCAAACACATTGAAAAACGCCATAGAGATACATAGAGATATATATAAATAGATATATATAGATATATATATGCACAAACATTATACAACATTTGAACATAGCAATACCAGTTGAAGTGCGGCTTAATATTTTAAAATAAATTTACAAAGGTTGCTTAATTGACAAAGGTTGCTAAATATAGATTCGTCTTAGATGTTCAATAATTTTTCAAAATTTAAGACTTGAGGGAGATCTTACAAAGTATGGTTTAACATAGATTGACATTCTCGGTTAAAATATGAGCATTTGAACTTATGATGAAATTCGTCCCCGATATCATTGTTACAAAGACTGCATAACCTCAAATTGCGGTTTATCATGTTTATACCCAGCTGGCAGCCAAGCTCAATTGGTAGCTTATGATATCTACAGCGAAATATTGTCATCACACGACGATGGTGAAAAGATATGTCAATGATATAGCTCTCAAGATTTATAGTTGTCCTAAAAATCCTATATAGGCCTAATTATTAATAGGCCTACATGTATTGACAAATTTATGCTGACAACTTCTGTAAGAACTGGTCCGCTAATAGCTGCTGAGGCGGTTTTTTGACATTTTCTGAACTACACGGGATTGTCTGATTTCCCCAGACACTAGGAAAAGAGCAACTTTCAAGTGTTCTTTTAGCTGATGTTATCCACTGGGAGTCGAATATACCATAATTATATCATTTTAAAACAAGTTGATACATAACTTTAATTGATAATTTAATTTTGCTGTGACGGCTGCATGATCTCGGACCAGAACATAATCACTCTACTCGGAGCAGGGAGTAACATAGATGCTATTCCTAATTCTCCGTACACCATATGTAAACATGTAGACTTAGTAAATGTTAGAACCTGAGATGCAATTTCCCTATATATATATAGAACCTGAGATTCAATTTTTCCACCACCTCAGTACCTTCACAGCCGTAGAGCAAAATTGGCTTAACTAATACATCAACAAGTTGAGACTGAATATCAACAGGAAGTTGCAACGTGTTGCATTTCCTTAGTAACGCAAACATGACATGAAATTCTTTACAACATAACTTATTCTTTACCACAGTGAATTTGCCATTATAACTTAAATGAACGCCTAAATATGTATAACTGTATACAATGTCTAGTTTATTTTTATTAAGGATACGAATAGGAATCAAATGGGGCATATCCTAAAGTAAAACATGTGACTACCCATTTGTCAGTGAATTTCCACAAAGTGACCCCTACTTAACTCTTACAGCGCGGAGATCGACTTTAGATGTCAGAATCTAACGTCTGTAGACGTCAGATTCTGACGTCTAAAGTCAATCCCCGCACTGTAAAAGTAAAAATATTTTTAATGGCCGTAAACCCATAACATAGGTATTCAAATGAATCGGAAAGACCTAACTAAGACATTTATAATGATTTCAAATTAAAAAAAAACCTTTGGTCTCCATGATTTATACAAACATATTTCAGCGCTGTAAGGGTTGGTAACTACCTGTAGAGCAAACCATCAAGATACTAACCACATGAGCAATGAATATCTGCTGTCGCAAAAAGTGCTTTCCTGGTGATTCCGTTATCTACAAAAATACAGCACAAGATATTTAGGATATAAAAGTAGCAATCAAAAATATATTGTATACTTTATTTTATATTACTGTTAATAGTTCAATTATGTTAGTTAATTTCAGCTATTGGGTGGCTTCCACGCCAGCGACAATTAAATCTTAGTGGAAGTCTCCTGTTTTCCACTTTATATAAAATGTTCATGTTTTGTTAACAATATTACACTGTAGAAACAAATAAATGAATCTGAGTCTGAGTAGTATTACTATGTATTATAATGGAAGGTTTCAACTTCGAAACTCAGCAGCTTTATTATCTGATGTGGTTCAAATCTGGCGTCTACAGATGTCAGACTCTAACATGTTATGTGTTTGTAACAGACCTCCCAATACTGACCAAGTATTTTGGGATAATTTTCAAGACTCTTTAGCAATGTTTAGACCGTGTCAACAAAGCGGTAATGTTAATGTCCTTATCGTTGGCAACCTTAATGCAGACCCAGATTTGTTTTTTTGAAAAATGCATTTGTAAATACTTGTTCAACTACCTCCGTGAAAATAATGTGATACATAAAATGCAGTCTGGTTTGATGCCTAAAGTTATTTAGCTGGAAGAAAACAGCGGGTAATTTTAGGCAATAAAAATTCAGATTTTCTTTCAATTAAGGCCGGTGTGCACTAAAGTTTGTTCTAGGTCCTCTTCATTTCTTAGTTTACATAAACGATATATCTGATAACCTGCAATGTGGAATCAGTCGTTTTGCAGCCGATTACATTTTTTACACGTCTGCAGATAAAATGGAAGAATGCACAAATGCTTTAAACACAGATTTGGTGAAAACGGAGGACTGGGAGGCCGCTTGGCTAGATAAATTCTGTGCCAGCAAACTTTCGATATAAAGGCTAAAAGGTTAATCTACCTTTGATCCAGTATCCCATCTGACTGCTCTCCTCTGACCGGCACGTCAATGAGTCTTCACAGGTTCCGTCGCACATGTAAAAGTATTCAAGACCCTGGGTCACATTGTCGAATCCGGCGAAATTTCTTGATCGCTCTATGCCTGCTCTTGAATGGAACTGAACTTTGCATTCGTGGCAAGGCTCTACAAAGCACATCAGTGTTTCTTGTAGGTATGAAAATTCATGTCACAGTTTATGTACCAAACAAGCACCGTATTTAGATTAAAATCAATTAAATAACATGTGCTACACCAAATGACCCAATTATATTACATTTAATTTGAAAAAAGGTCACAACCATCAAAAAAGTTCGTTTTATTTAAGTTTTAATCCAGTTGAAGTTGTGCTTCGCTACCGCGACCCACAAATTCAAGTGGGTGAAAATTACTCATAATTATTTGATTAATTTGAGACCAAACATTTGCAAATATGATGTTAAGCACTCATTTAATCACCATTAACAGTGATTTGATCGTCTGATAAGAGGAATTACAACAGACTATAATCGTGCTTAACGCTTAAAGGGTTAACATTACTACACTTCTGCTTTGATGCTTAAATAAAGTCCTTTTGATCCAAAATGCCCACCTCAAGATAAAAATGTGCACCACAATTGAAACATATCAAAGATAACACGTGACATCAATCAGCAAGATTGGAAAATAGTTAAAACACCCATTTTGTCAAATCTGAATAATTTTCACTCACTTAAATTTGTGGGTTGCGGCAGCGAGATACAACTTCAAATGAGTGATAATTCAAATTAAATAACTTGGCGGTGAAAGTGGTAAGCATGATAATAGTAGTTTATAATATGTTTTATCACCATTATTAAAGTTCTCCTTGAATGATTAAATCAAGTCCTTGTCATCCCAAATTCCTTCCTGAAGATACCAATAGGAAGCAATGCATCGGTGATCACAATGTTCACCTTTTAAGCCCTTTAAGCCCGCTTGAGTCATTAAAGCATCATCATCTCTAAAAAATGACTCAATTTCCAGAAACATGGTGGTTTTAGAACAAAAATTTTCATGGAATTTTTTAAAAGTAACAGTATATATTTTTTTTTATTTGTCACCCACTTCACGTCATCTTCATCCACTACAAGTCGAGAATTGCAACAGTAGTCAAGTAATACCATCCACCATGAAGGTAGTGGATGGTATTTTCAGTCTCGAAAGCCGTTAACCGCCGTTAACGATTATATTCGGGTTTCCATTTTTCGTTAGCAAGTTAAGTGGCGAATATTGCTTTGTCCACACATTGAGGCAATATCGCGACAGAAAGAAGCCCGAAGCCGGGACTATGCCCTCCTCTTATTTCGAAAAACTTCAAGGGTTCTTTATAGTGCACAGTACCAAGCAAGCTAAGTACCACAACCTAAGCATGTTAAAGATAAAACGTGACATTTAAAAAAAGTTAAAATCATTTTTTGTCACATCTGAATAATTTTCACCCATTTGAACTTGTGGATCGCATCAGCGAGCCACAACTTCAAATGGGTGAAAATTCCAATTAAGTAATCGGGGAGGGGGTGTTAAAGCGTAAAACACACCAATGCGATTGCCCGCGAGACGTCCCGACGATGTCGCGTCGGTTTTTCAAACATACTATTTCATCATTGTTTGTTTATTTGCATGCAAAAAAAATACAGTTACAATATGTACAATAAAATACACATATAATATAGAAATAATAAAATTGCATAAAAGTATAAAAGTATTTGTGTGTATAATAATTTAGCATGCCAGGAAGTGGGATAGGCAGTATATACCCAGTAATTCCACCCCTGTTAGTTTTGACATTACGAGCATTGTCTACATAATGCACACTTACAGATATGAACCCATGTGCAGGTGTTGTTTACATTAAAATTAGATTCTAAAATATCGTTAAAATATGTAGTTCAGCTTTTCTTAAAACCAAGTAATGTGCTTGCACTTTTAACACTCTCGGGAAGCTTGTTCCAACTATATACAACTCTGTTAAAATAAAATTTTCTAGATTGCTCAGTTTTACATCGTGGTATTGGAAAATTTGATGATTCAGATTGTCTAGTACATCGCTGGTCATTTCTAAAATGTACACTGTCTGGAGGTAATGAACGAGGATCTTGAATAAATTTGTATAACTGACATATAAAAAAACACGAACGCGACAACGGGACGTCTCATCTACAATGTCGGGCCAATGTCCACGACATTGGGCCAAGAATTAACCAGCAAGTACGTAGGTTTAACACATGATATAACAGTACTGTTCAAACAAAGACGACCAAAGTAATTAGACGGCAAACATCACCCTTTAGCTGCGGGACACCACTATTTTTTGTATATCATTATTACAAATCATTTAGAAAGCGGTTCATCCAAAAAAAATCGGATCTTTGTACATACTAAAAAAAATTAAACAAAAAATAAAAGTAGACGAAATTATGCACAAGTTTACAAGACGTCAGGTGTCTAGCGAACTAAACTACCCTAAAATGTACAATATATATACATTGCGTCAGGTCACCAGTAAGCAGCAGGTAAGTCAAAAAATGTATTTTTCTGATTTGTCTATTTTTTAATATCGTGATTATATAGTTTGTCATTTGAAGCTAGAAATTGAGTCAGCAATTATAGCTGAAAAATAGAGAAAAATATAATTGAACACGTTTGTGTCACGTAAGGGTTAAAGGTGTGAGGTTACATAATGAGTCGATTGTAGGCTTACGGCGGCTTTATATAACCATCTCCGTCCCCGAAATGTGATGACGGACCGAGTATAAAAATAGATACAACACTGAGGTGCTCGTCCTATAAATTGCATACCAATATATTTTTAAACTAATATTAGGCTAATTTATCAGCCAGCGTATGCCCGGACTGAATCTTGTACGGATATATACATGTATCATGGTAATACATTTGATTTGATATCACAGTCACCAGCAACTAAAGTGTGCCTGTTATCGCAAAGCAATTCTGCCGTGCTAAGCCAAAAGGCAGTTCTGTTTACTTTACAAGTAAGCAGATACTGCCTTTTGGATTTTCAGAGCAGAATTGTGATCCGTATACCTTTAATAGCCTTGATCTTTTCCATGACACAATGTGTGTTCAGGCTCATTTAAACGTGTATTAAAGTGGCGGCCAAATGTTGGCGGCACTGGCCCAAAAAATTACCATCATTAGGATTACTGAAAGTTTTTAAACTAGCGTGTTTTGCAACGTAAAGCTTTAGACACAGACAATTTGTATACTAGCATATGCTTATTTATTTATTATGATTCGCCAAATAGTAAGCCTACATGTAGCATACAATACGTTGTACACTGATTGGAAAATGCAATATCATACTATTGGCTGGGAGATGGCATCACGCAATATCAATAATAAGCCTGCCCCATAAAATATTATTTTCACCACTCATATATATCTATATGTAGCCCGACCTGATAAAATAAGTCGTCAGTCGCATATTTAAATATTGAAGTTATTAAGATATCCCGCACCTACACAAAATTACCTTTAAAATGGTATATCACACAACTCTGTAGCGTGACAAACTCAGAAAAATATGAAGTCTGTAATTGCGGTTTTTTGAAAAAATGGCATTTGAAGTTCAAAAAGGCAATTTGTGCACTTTTGGAAAATACCACACAATTGTCTTAAAATAAACTAAATAGAAAAAATATTTTCTTTATAATCATTTGCAAAAGTGTGACTTAAAACTCATTTTGCCGGATAGGGTCACATATATCAACATATATTATAATCAATTATTTATTTAATATATTTTATGTAATTAATTAGAGTTTACAACGAAAGTACTCAGTACTTGTACTCAAGTACTTTTCAAAGTACTTGTACTTGTACTCAAGTACTTTTGAAAATCCAGTACTTGTACGTGTACTTGTACTCGTCATTTTTTCAAGTACTTGTACTTGTACTCGAGTACTTTTGTCCAGTACTCGCCACAAGCCTGCCTCATATGCGGCGTTGGATGTCGCGTCGGTCGTCGCGTTGGTGTGTGTTGGCGTCTGTCGTCCCGTCCCACGTCTCATGCTTAATCGCGCTCGCGCTCGCACTGGTGTGTTTTGAGCTTACAGGGTTAAGTAGTTTATAATCTGTTTCATTACCAGACTGGGCGGGGGCCCTAGGGTAGTGGTTAGCACCGCTGCCTTTCACGCCAGAGCTCGGGGTTCGGTTCCCGGTCTCGGCGGTTTGAAAGAAACAAAAAATGTTTCTTCCCCATCCACGTGTGAAAGTCAGTATTGTGGGGAGCCTCCGTGACCGAGAAGTAGCGTGCTCGGCCTCAGACAGCCAGGGCTCGAATTTCGAATCCTTTGTCTGGAGGACAGTGTCATCTCATTCATCTCACCATCCTCAGGAGGCTCTACTGGCCCAGTTTAGCCTATATGTGCACAACGGTGGCCTAAAGCCCGATTCATTTCATTTCATTACCAGACTAAATCACTGTTATTGGGAATGAAATAGATTTTATGTTTGAAAATGATTGCTCTCAAGTTAAACAGAAATGCATAGTTTTGACCTGGTTGAAGAGAAACAACGTCAAGGGGTGAACAATCGCTTTAAGGGATAAACAGGCAAAATAATTAATTTTATGTTTTCAAATTAGACTTAACCCTTACAGCGCGGGGATGGACTTTAGTCGTCAGAATCTGACATCTGTAGACGTCAGATTCTGACGACTATAGTCTATCCCCACACTGAAAGAGTAAAAAAAGTGTGACAATATAGTGTGAAAACTTGCTAGAGACGAAATTTCCGATTCCTTATTTCGGATATGCATGTCCAAAATAAGAATCACCGGAATTTCTTCTTTATATCTCGCTTAACTGGTGAATGCGCAGCACAAAAAATAATAAGAAATTTGCAGTTCTAGTATATTGACATGTTTATATCACATGGTCATATTAAGAAGTCAAAATAAATTTATCGACTTTTGTATGATTTTAGTCTGATTGTGTAGCTTTAAAACTGTTAAAAACATTATATTGTCCAGTAGAATCTTTGATTTCGCTTACCACATGTGCATTTTGGTTTGGCGTTAAATAGCAGCTTCTTTACCACACGTCCTGTTGAAAAAATATATATTATAATGTATTATAGGTGTAACAAATTATGTGCAGGAATGCCAAAAAATAAGCCAAGATTGCAAACACTTTCAATATTATTTACAGTATATAGAAAAAACAGTATACAGTATTTACATTCACATTTGTGAGGTATTATTTGAACCTTGTAAATGGTTTTTTTTACAATTAAAACTGGTTGAAAATGGTCGTTCGAGGGTATTTCGCTTTATTTGTTACAATCATTTCTTAAACTATCTATATTATGTAGCTATTCTGTAACAAAGATGTCGGTTTGGACCACTAAAATCATAAAATTGACATTTTGTCACAATATTGCATTTTTTATATTATGAAAAATGAACGATGCAACTGATTTTATGCATATAGAACACAATTAATTTAATTAACACTTAACTTACCGCGCGAGGTCTGATCAGATACTGCACGTTTTATTTTGAATTCAAAAAACGATACGTTAGGTTCACTGATTCATTTTGTGTGAATTCGCTGTTAATTCTGGTTTTGATGCAGTTTTAGACACTTTGATATACCTTACGCTAAAAACTGTATGTTCCCATTTTTTGTAAAATTCAAAATGGCAGCCATCTTTGTTTTCAAAATGGCCGCCAAATTTAGCATAGGGTCTCACCACCCTAAATAAGCCGAAATCACGGCAGGTGTATACTAATGATGGAATCATCACACAAAATATTTTCAATGCGGCTGTTTCAACCTCTGTTGAATTAAAAACAAATACAAAGAAGTTACATTTATGCGAATATTTAATAAGTACACGATGTCTCCTTCATCCCGGATATCAGATATAACTGTTTCTTGATAATCTGACAGGGATACAGTGGGTTAAAAGGATGTATGTCTGGTCTGTGAAATAGGGTATGAATTTAAGCGTTATTTGAACTATAGTGACCTTTTTGCACACTAGGGGGCCTAGCTCAAAATCTGTCTGGGTAGCAACCCCTTATCGGAGCTGTTTTTGAAAATGCACAGTCAACGCTTCATTATGATATGCGGCACTAGATAGGGGGGAGGGCAAAAAGAAGTAAAATCGGCCCGTGGAATTGAGGCATTTTACATGTATTTCAATGGGACTGGCATTTGGGGTGGTGAGACCATGAGTATGCAGAAGGCTATTCAGGTTTTATTGGTTTATTTGACATATACCGACTGGTTAATACAAAAAATGGTGCTTTAAAGCTATATTTAATGGATGTTTATCGTCGCTGCAATAAAAAAAATCCACAATTTGGATTAGAAAGTGTATAATTGAGAAAATGGTGGGATAACTAAGCCTGAAAGAGACCTGTGAAGGTCGTGTTTTGAGGATAATTCATGGATGAAATACTTGATTTGTAATTTGAGAGTCATATGGGAGCAAATAAAAAATCAAATATAACGAATTTAAGAGCGCATAATATTAAAAACAGTTCACCCTAATGTATATGTCCTCTTTCATCAACATTTTTTTTAAATAAAGAGTAACCATGACAACTTTTTATGACGAAATAGTGGCGGGAATAGTCACTCTATTTAAATATTGTATGCACAGCGACATTTACGAAAAACAGACTGATTTTCAGTACATCTATGATTTTTCAAAGTGCTGCCAGGGCAACAGTTTTCACAAAATCTACTTAATTCAAAAAATATATAGCTCAGAACAACCTGAAGCTTCATCCCAGGCCGAAAAAAAATTAACAACCACATATACATTTCTATATATGGTCTCACCACCCTAAATAAGCCGAAATCACGGCAGGTGTATACTAATGATGGAATCATCACACAAAATATTTTCAATGCGGCTGTTTCAACCTCTGTTGAATTAAAAACAAATACAAAGAAGTTACATTTATGCGAATATTTAATAAGTACACGATGTCTCCTTCATCCCGGATATCAGATATAACTGTTTCTTGATAATCTGACAGGGATACAGTGGGTTAAAAGGATGTATGTCTGGTCTGTGAAAGAGGGTATGAATTTAAGCGTTATTTGAACTATAGTGACCTTTTTGCACACTAGGGGGCCTAGCTCAAAATCTGTCTGGGTAGCAACCCCTTATCGGAGCTGTTTTTGAAAATGCACAGTCAACGCTTCATTATGATATGCGGCACTAGATAGGGGGGAGGGCAAAAAGAAGTAAAATCGGCCCGTGGAATTGAGGCATTTTACATGTATTTCAATGGGACTGGCATTTGGGGTGGTGAGACCATAGTTCCCCTGTATCTTCAATTCTAAGACTTATATAAAAAGTTTGGTTTTTATTATGGATTATGAATCCTACTTTTAGTTCTGGTCTACATGTTCAGGATGTTTACCTGGTTGCCATGACTATTTTTTCTTGGCCAGCCAGGTGAAGGTTCCAGATGTTTAATGTTCGCGGCATTTCGGTCAGCCTTTCATTGTCTGCAACGCTGGCCGGCTGATCACTACTTTTAGCCTTTAGCTAGTGCTAGTCGTCATGATACATAATTATATACTTTTACATGACTGAATACGGGACGACAATGTACAACCTCTACAGGTATGTCCAGCGTGATAATTGTATTATCGTATGATTATTTTAGTTGCTTTATGTGATGAAATCAATTAGACTCTTGACTACATATTATCTTCTGTTTCGTAATTTATAAAACAAAGTAGTTTGTAATTTATAAATATTGTCGCGATTCTGAATTCATTTGAATTATATTAAACATGTAAATGGTGAAGTTTTAGTTTGGACTGTGATATTAAATCCGTAGTTCTTAAATGCAGAGTGTTACTATTCTGCAGGTCACCACCGTTGGTGAATGACCTGGTCAATGTGTTGGTGTTGTGTGCGGCCATGCGCCGCACACAATGATTCACTCATAGTGGTGAGCTGTTTTAATAAACCTTGCGAATTATGTAATGCTAATATAAAGTGTTTCATATCAATTTATATAGTTTCATATTTCGTAGGTTTCTGATTTCATATTTAGGTCTATTATATGCATTTTCTAGTCACTCAACATATTACATTATGTTGCAGGTATTATTGTTTTATATTATATGATCGATAAACGGATTGAAGAAGAGATCTTTTTGTCACATCCATATACGAACTTACCCTGATGACAACGCAATTAAGGCTCTGACACAGTGACCTCAATTTTTAAATGTAATAGTTCCAATACGATCAAAAGTTTACGCCTGCTGAAAATGGCCTAATTTTCGTAGGCACTTGAAATATTCGTCTCAATTTCATGGTATCCAAGTTTTTTGGTAGGCAGCGCGAGTGTCGTTCTTACACAGCTGGCTGTGGAAACAAAATGGCGGTCAATGTGACTGGGCCTCGCGCAGCAAATGAGTCAGGCGGCCCAGTCATACATGGTAATACGAACTCACGACTCTTATCTACCAGCCTTATCTGTGTAAGCAAAGATAGGTGGATAGGGATCTCCAGAATTTTACATTACATATACAAGATTTTTTAATGTTTTTTATATGTATTTTTTGTACTGAATTCAAATTCGATGAGTGCCAACTTGAAAAGCCACTTTTGTAAGTTGAAGGTCAAAGGTCAAATTCAAAGTCAATTAATATTTTTCAACAAATGAAGCTAGGAAAAAGTTTAGTACCTCATTTTCGTGTGACTTTGACTGGGCAATCTATTTCTAAAATTATTCTGATTACTGTAGATCTGGTAATGTTCGCAAGGTTTTAGTTTTCACGAATTTTGTGAAGAGGACAAATTCGCGAATTTAAGAAAAAAATTTTTTTAAATGCGTTATACTATCATCGAAATTGATAATTCGCAAATTCTAAACTAGACGAAAAGTCACTACTTTATTCACAAAAAACTAAACACGCGAAATTTACCAGATCTACAGTATCCAAGGTCATCTTCAAGGTCAATTTCAAGGTCAAGTAAGGGAGTATATCATTTTTAATAAATAAAGCTAGGAACGTGTGTAATACCTCTTCTTCATGGGATTTTAACTGGAAAATCCATTTATAATATTTTTTTGTGATTCATTGTCATCTTCAAGGTCAATTTCAATTTAAGGTCACTAAAAAGTAAATTCCGAGGTCAAAAAAGTGAAAATATTAGTTTTAACAAACAAAGCTAGGAACGAGTCTAATACCTATTTTTCGTGCGATTTTGCCTGAAAAACCCATTTCATCAATTACATTTTGGTATAGCCCTATATGTCGCTAATTGAAAACTCTCATGTTAAAGTGCTAAATATTGCTTAACGTTGTCTGGGAGTAGTTTAGATAGACTCCCAGACCATAAAATTAGTTGAAATGATGTATTACAAAAGAAAATTGATATAAAATCCAAGAATTTACACAATTCCTTAAATCTGTCCATACACTGACAGCCATCTTGGACGCAATCTTGAATAAATAAAAATACAAATTAAGTGACCAATATAAGCTTGCCTTTACTATGCCTTTAATTTAGTATTACTGACACCAATATACATCACCATTAATACTTAATTATTTGATTATAAATAATAATGTTTTCCCAATGGTGATTACAGGGGCGTTCGCTAAAAAGCCTCTTGTGATAAAAGGGTTAAATATGTTTTCAAAATTTTTGGGGTAGTCTATTTAGCTTTACTGACCATGAAACTATTTGAAAAGGTGTATTACAGAAGAAAATTGACCTAAAATCGATCATTTTACGCTATTTATCAAATATGACTATACGCTGGCGGCCATCTTGGACGCCATCTTGAATATGTCAGAGTGCTTGGGAAGGATTTTCTAGAACCTTTACTATGTTAATTTAGATACCTCTAGGGTTCTTTCATGAAAAAATCAGCTTTTTATCAGCTCTTTAAATGTCTACCTTTTCAAAATATTGCTGAATACAGGTCCCAAGTGGCGGCCATTTTGAAAACCAAGAAGGCGGACAAAAACTGAACGTTTCAACTTGCTTTCATCAAAATTCCTGTACTGGAAGATCTCAACTATCTGTGTGCCAAAATTCACAATTTTATCCAGAAGTGCACACTTCATCTCATATATTGACTTAAGAGACCCCACTATAGATATTTTACATAAATATGTTTGACATTGAGTTTTACCTTGTGCGTCCTTCATGGTGACGACACCTTTCACGGATTCTTGTGATAGATCTGGATCACAACACGGCGGAACACACTCATCTTCCCATCCGGAACACCGGTCACAGGAATAGCAGCGTTCTTGGCCACCAGATTGAATAATAGACACGTTGACATCCATATACCCGTGTTGATTAAACCACTTAGCAAATCCTGTACATTTTGTCCCCAGACCAGTACAACCAGCAAGGTACATTAACAGCATGTGCACAAGATTTTATTCAAATGGCATAATATATTTTATATGCCATGTATGGAACCTGAATAATTTACAAAATATAACCAGATTATTGTGCTTCTGACAAGGGATATATGAGGTACTAGTACATGTTTGCATGATGACAGTTTCTATGTAGTAGTAGCTTTATGTATGGTATCGCGCTACAAATTATTCCACCCAGCCCCACGCAAAATACGTTAATGTCATGATTAGCGCGTCACATTGCTTGTTCTGAGCAGTAGCATACATGCATGCCAGAAACATGTGTCCTAGTAACTTGACACGGGTACAACAGCTTGTATTATACAGTTTATGAAGATATTTCATTAAGAAACACGTGATAAACTTTTATAAAAGAACTTGAACAAGAACGTATAATGGGTGCTGTATGGAAAGCAATCATGTGGAAACATCTCTTTCGGTGGATGTCAGCTCCTATTTCTTCTGATATATACTTTTCTATATTAATAACATGTATTGTCATGACAGTTATGAAATTAGTAGGATGGTTAATCTGATTTCTACTTTGTATTACTGTTGCAACCAATAGCTTACTGCAGCACTAAACTGTATGCAGAACACAATGCAACTGGTCGTGTTTCAAGAATTAACCATGATCAACATTGCAAAATGGTATTGCACTGAAATCCACTTTGCAGTATACACTTTACAGACATTTTATAATTATTGTAATAGCAATAAATGTATCATAATCTCCAGGGTAATATGTAGTTTTCATAAATGGCAAAACATCCTAATAATAAATTGCAAAAACAAACTAGAGGGGAATTGTGACTTTTCAAGTAACAATACTGTTTGGACTACGTTTTGTGCGTTATTTGGCAACCATTTTAAATATTGTTGGGTAATTTTTATTATGAGAGATGTATTAGAATTTTGCTTATGGGTTTTTAGCAGTCATATTAAATTGGAAATTCGACTTCAGATTTCGAACTTCTGAGCTTTGTACTTTTAAATAGATATATATTGGTTTGTCTAATGGAATCATATTCAGAGTGCCCAGTACACACATTGACTTGTCTCTCTGTTGACTTATATATTTGCATCATTGTCTGTGACGCTAGCCCAACATTAAAACAACATTGAATCAACGTTTGGTGTTTGAATGGAATTGCAACTGTTATTTTAATTGTCAGGTGTAGCATTTAAAAGATTTCCACTGTAAATACCAAATACACAATATTGGTTCAATACTGGGCCACTGTCTGCGACGCTGGCCCGGAATTGAAACATTGAATAAATGTATTTCTATTATAAAAACTAGAGACTAAAGGGTGGATTGGGTCTGCACATCAGGGAAGCCTGTTCACGATCCTGTTTTCATTCAAGCAATAAATGGAGGATCACCCGACATGTACATCATTGAACCAACATTTGTCCCTATTATAGACCAACTGCCATGCAAGCCAAAAGGCAGTATCTGCTCGCCTTACAGGTAAGCAGATACTGCCTTTTGCATTTGAAGAGCAGCATAGTGATCAAGAAAATCCTGGATAACTCCGGAAAAACATGCTGGATGACTTAGAAAAGTCATAGCAGAATACCTGACTACACTGGAATAGGGTGTCCAAATTCCATGTTGATTGGATAAAAGGGAGAAATAGCGTCTGACAAAACCTACACAGAATAATAAGTTTAAAGAACCAGTCAAAATTCAGTATATTTGGGTATAGCCCAAATATAGTAATATTTGGGCTAAGTTTTATGATTTTTTTGACGGCCATTTTGGATTTTATTCGGTTATTATTTTATAAGAGATTGATTGGAATTTTGCGTCTGGGTTTTTGGGCAGCCATTTCAAATTGGAATTCTAGACTTCAGAATTCGGACCTGAAAAATTTGAGATGAGAATTAAGTTGTACCTTTACATACACTTGTATTTGTTTGGCAAATGAAAACACATTCAGAGGGCCCCCAGTCAACACATTAACTTGTTACTAGGACCGGCCTACGGCTGGTATCCTATTAAGTTTACTTTGCCTGAGTTTGTGTCCCATTTAGGGGAAAAAGGGGTGCTGTGTGTGGGAAACGGTTCACATTTCTGTACACCAGTCCTTATGGACATTGGCAATATAACGTTTCAGGTCCTTAGGTTAAGTACTTTTGTCTTTAACAAGTATTCAGAAAAAAATAGTCACGATTATATTTGTGGTTAAGAGCTCATAGTGTTTTGGTTGAAATAATGTTGGCCCAACGTCGCAGACGGTGGCCCAACGTTACATCAGCATTGGGCCAATGTATAGTATTATCTGGTGTTTCTGGCGCCGGGATGTTAAAGCGTCATCAGCATAATGCTGCAGTCAGAAAACATGGTATATACAATCACGCAATGCTGTTTCAATGACGGGTCAGCGTCGAAGACTGTGGGTCAACATTGAAACAGCATTGGTTGAATGCCACGTGTTTGTGCAAAGTATACAACAGACCCGGTGACAGACTAGTTTTGGGCCAGCGTCGTAGACGATTGACCGTCATTTAACCAGCAACGGGCTGCAATGCTGGCCTAACATCGAATCGGTATTTGGTGGGTAGGCCTACATCCTCTGTATGAGGTACATCGTAGGCAAGTATTGAATGAATGTTGGCCAGCGGCAGCGATGGTGGTGGAAGGAATACACGTCAAAGATATATTTGAACTTGTCTCCTTGGTTATTTCCTTAATTATATCCTGGACTGGCCCATGAGGAAGACCAAAACACTGATTTTTTTCTATAGCATTCAAATAGTCTAAAGCAGGGCCTCGAAGTATGGGAACTCCTTTTCCAGTCTCTCTGTCGGCTGAATGTTGTATCACTGTATGCGACGCTGGCCCAACATTAAAACAACATTGGATCGACGTTTCGCGTTTGCTAGAATTACAACTGTTATTTCAATTGTCAAATCTAGCACATAAAAGGTTATTAGTGACCATTGTGAACATGCAAGGTTGGTTCAATGGTGGGCATCCGTCTGCAACACTGGCCCTACATTGAAACAGCATTAAGCAAATGCAATTAAATTATCAAAGCTAGCATTTATAGGGTTACTAGAGCAAACCAGCCTGGACAAACTGCCCCTATTTCAGCCTCATTCTATTTAGCAATGAATGGATTTCAGCCAACATGTAATCCTTTCACCCGACATTCAAATGACATGAAAATTAACCCCCTCTCTTTCAAATGCAATTAGTGCAGAATCTATAATAGATAAACATATCATACAAACATGTGGTTAACGTGCTTGTGTGTGTGATTATAGTACAAAAACATAATTCTTTCTAAAATTCGGATTAAGTCCTTTTAAACTATCCCGATCTGTCAAAAACAAATACATAGCAATCATTCTCAATAGGTTCAAAAGGTTCACTGTGCCAGGGTTTGAAATCAATTGGATAAAAACTCTGGAAGAAATAGCCTAGCAAAATTTGACATTGATTCATATAGTGATCCGGGAAATTCTGCATAAATTCGGAAGAACATGATGTATGATTTGGAAAAGTCATAGAACACCTCCCCAAAATCTAAGGATCATTGTGATCAGGTTTGAAGTTGGTTGAATGGAAACTCAATGAGAAATAGCAATGCAGAATTTGGACACAGAGGAATAAAAACTAGCGAGAACTGAAGCAATTTCAATATATTTGGGCAAAGCCCAAACATAATTAGCATGGTGCATCACATAATGTCATTAAACGTCTCCTAATATCAGCAACAACAAAAGAGTAATGTATGCAAATGTGGCAGTCATTTATATAATAAATAGATAAGTGTTAATTTGGCAGCGCACCATAAAATATAGGTATATGATTAGATTTAAATCTACATCTATATCTACATTATATACTAAATACATAAGTGTTATTTTGGCAGCGCACTATAGAATTTGTGTATATGATTAGATTTAAATCGACGTCTTCACTTATCATGCCCTTAACATAATGGATGGTGCAGCACAGATATATTATTTTAAATAAAACACAGTAGTACCGTCACTTTACTTCCTATGCCTTCAAGCTGATTTTTTCATACCAGGTGAAATTTAAATAGCCTATAATTAGAATTATACCTTTAATCATTGGGTACACAGAGAAGCATGCAAACACAAACTAGGTTTAAACTTCTGGATACATAATATATCTGGTAGGTGTGAGTCCGTGTGACGTGTCAGCAGGATATGATTCCACCAGGCTCATGGACTATATAATGAAAGCAGGCGCTGTATAATTTAAGCGTAAATTATTATTTGGTTCTACAGCCTTTATTACCCAATGTGTATAGCGAGCTCCACTGAGATCTCGTACCGTTAATAAGTATTTATAAAAAGTAAAGAAGTAAAACATGTCTTACTTTGCCCCAAATCCTGAGCTGAGACTGCCACCGTGCAGAACATAAGTATGCTCAGACCCAGGCGGTTAGGCTTCATGATGATCAATCACTTCGATGTTCACTTCTCAGTGATCTCTGTTGATCAAGCGGCGTAGACCTCGTCAGGGATTAGGCAATCTCGCCGTCACTTAGACGAAGATGACCCCCGAAGAATGTGGCAAATTGGTAAGAGAGGGTGTTTAATTTTACCCCCCCCCCCCTTTACACACACACTCGTGATCCCTATACTTGGGTGACCAAGCCAATCCCAGACAGATGGCAAATTTTACCGCCACATAATTATGTGCCAAAACTGCAGTCGTTGAGCCAAAGTCGTGCCAGCATCTTGATGTCAGGTGACCTCTCTGATTGTTTTATGGGACAATTCAGCTCGTGGAAAGTTTTGTAATATAACTGGGCCACCATCTACGATGCTGGCCCAACATCAAACACTGTCTAGTGGACAGTGACATCTGATTCAGACAAAGCTGAGGAGAACTCATGGAGTGTGAGTCTCTGACGACTAAGTCACTCGGTCGTGGTAGCTGTGCGCAAGCCATAATGCTAATTTAACCAGTTGGGAAAGATACCATATACTGGGGTAGTGTGAATATTCAACTGACACAAATGTGTAAATACGTTTTAGTTATGTGTATAGCTAATTTAAATAAAGTACTTAACATGGAAGCAATGGAGAGTTGATTGTTTTTTAATGTCGTAGATAATCTAATCTTTATGGTTCTTTTCTTAAAACAATCTACATAAATTAATACCATTGACAGTAAAAGAAATTGATAAAACCATCATATTATTCGAAAAAAAATAGCCAACTATAAAACGTTTTTACTTGGTTAACAATATTTTTACAGCTATAAGGAATTAATTCGGGTCTTTCCTGTAAGAAATTATTGTTATTTTTATTTTGAATCCTCACAGTTTTTCTGAACAATGAAAGCTGGGTTTTTTCCTGTTTATTACATGTGTATGTCAATAAAATAATTATTTATTTACGTATATGTGTAAATCCCATTAATTTATATTCTTAAGTAAAGCAAATTATGTACACAAAAAATTACTTACTTTTCTTTGTAAATAAAATATTTACATTATATGACATCTTTCCCCCATTTTTGGTTTGCCTAAACACGGACTCTAAAGATTATTGACAAAATACTAATCATGTTAATGAGGAAATACATAGTATACTATACCAATGAAGCAGACAAAACAAAACCAATGTCATGATTCAAGCTGCGTTCCCTTTGTGTGTGATATGAGCTGCTTTCACTCGGCGTGTGTCAAGCTGCGTTCACTCGGCGTGTGTCAAGCTGCTTTCACTTGGCGTGTGTCAAGCTGCGTTCACTTGGCGTGTGTCAAGCTGCGTTCACTTGACGTGTGTCAAGCTGCGTTCACTTGGCGTGTGTCAAGGTGCGTTCACTTGACGTGTGTCAAGCTGCGTTCACTTGGCGTGTGTCAAGCTGCGTTCACTTGACGTGTGTCAAGCTGCGTTTTCTTGGCGTGTGTCAAGCTGCGTTCACTTGACGTGTGTCAAGCTGCGTTTACTTGGCGTGTGTCAAGCTGCGTTCACTCGGCGTGTGTAAGGCTGCGTTCACCTGGCGTGTGTCAAGCTGCGTTCACTTGGCGTGTGTCAAGCTGCGTTAACTTGGCGTGCGTCAAGCTGCGTTCACTTGACGTGTGTCAAGCTGCGTTTACTTGGCGTGTGTCAAGCTGCGTTCACTTGACGTGTGTCAAGCTGCGTCACTTGGCGTGTGTCAAGCTGCGTTCACTCGGCGTGTGTCAAGCTGCGTTCACTTGGCGTGTGTCAAGCTGCGTTCACTTGGCGTGTGTCAAGCTGCGCTCACTTGACGTGTGTCAAGCTGCGTTCACTTGGCGTGTGTCAAGGTGCGTTCACTTGACGAGTGTCAAGCTGCGTTTACTTGGCGTGTGTCAAGCTGCGTTCACTTGACGTGTGTCAAGCTGCGTTTACTTGGCGTGTGTCAAGCTGCGTTCACTCGGCGTGTGTCAGGCTGCGTTCACTAGGCGTGTGTCAAGCTGCGTCACTTGGCGTGTGTCAAGCTGCGTTCACTTGGCGTGTGTCAAACTGCGTTCACTTGACGTATGTGAAGCTGCGTTCACTTGGCGTGTGTCAAGCTGCGTTCACTCGGCGTGTGTCAAGCTGCGTTCACTAGGCGTGTGTCAAGCTGCGTTCACTTGACGTGTGTCAAGCTGCGTTCACTTGGCGTGTGTCAAGCTGCGTTCACTTGGCGTGTGTCAAGCTGCGTTCACTTGGTGTGTGTCAAGCTGCGTTCACTCGGCGTGTGTCAAGCTGCGTTCACTTGGCGTGTGTCAAGCTGCGCTCACTTGACGTGTGTAAAGCTCCGTTTACTTGGCGTGTGTCAAGCTGCGTTCACTTGACGCTAACCTTTGCAGTTGCGTCCAGCCTCGGCTTATCCGTGACAGAGCTCATTGCTCCGTGACGACATAACCGGGGTGATGAGAGCTGCTACAGATTTGTCAAGGTCAGGTGATTTGTCAAGGTCAGGTGATTCACTGCTTCTGGGCCCACATCTCATAATATTTAGTATGCGGATGAGAGAGAGCGTTGATAAAAGCTTTTTTCCACGCAACTTTTAAAATCATTAGTTTTTTTCAAAATAAAGAGACAGGCCCACCACCTAGATTTAGTCATGGTGGTCACTACATACTATTTTACCAGGCACATCAACTGTGAATCTCAACTTTCACATAATAAATAATTTTGGTTCTAATATTATTTTAGCAAAAACAAATGGTAATGCATCATGATATAAATTACGGCGGGAAATTATGTTAGTAAAACATTTATGACAACCCACAAAGCTGAGAGCAGATTGATGCACCACAATCCAGGTCAGATAAATCAACACAAAGCGGTGTAACCGCCCAGATTCACCCCCCTGACTGGACTATACCCGGGTATAGTTTGGACTATACCCTAGGTATAGCCTGGGACCTCCTAGACTAAACCCCAGGATATACTCTGGAAGCTCCCAGTGAATACCCCACAAGCCCAGACTATACCCCACCAGATTCAGGGTGGGGTATAGTCTGGGCGATAGGGGTATACTCTGGGAGATATCATATATGCCTTACAATCAATGATCGATATAATATCTGATCGTAATCTGACATAATTCATGTCTCATGTATTAACTATCTGAGTACTAGACTATAGTATGTCCCCTATGTTGACTTTCTCATGGCTAGAGTATAATATGTCTGATGTATTAACCTACTAGTGGCTAGATTATCACATGACTCATTGATTAACCTTTTGAGGGCTAGCTTTTCATATGTCTCATATATTAAACTTTCGATAGCTAGATGTTTCCTTTATTATCCCCCTGGGGACTACAGTATCACAGATCTTAGGTGTCCAGCTACTCTAGCTAATTAATGGCGCGCACCAAATAATTCAAATAATTATTTGGTGCGCACCGATTAATTATTTGGTGCGCACCCAGTTGCACACTGAAAGTATTTAATTGGTTCGCATCAAGTAAGTTAATGCATGCGACAAATAATACTCTAGCCATCAGAAAGTTAAAATGGGAGACATAAATTTAAGATAGTCTAGCCCCGGAAGGTTAATGCATGAGACATGTGATGATCTCGCCACCAGAATGTTAATACATAAGACATGTGATACTCTAACCATCAGAAGATTAATATAGCAGGCATGTGATAGTCGAGCCCCAGAGGGTTAATACACGAGACACGTGATACTCTAGCCTCCGGAAGGTTGATTCATACGACAAGTGATGTGACAACCATCAGGTTAGAGCATGGGATATGTGATACTCATATTTGACAATCTAGCCCCAGACGATCAATAGACGAGATATGTGATACTCTAGTAGTCTAGCACTCAGAGGGTTAAAACTTTAGACATGCGATACTCTAACCACCAGAAGGTTAATATAATGATAGTTAATACGTGAGACACTTGATTCGATAGACCCCAGATAGGCGAGGGCCCTGGTTGAAACTGCCTGTTTGTAAAGTCGGAGAAGGCGGGTTCAAACCCCACTCTGGCCTTCAAGTTTCAAAGAAACAAAATGTTTTACCCTGCTCACTCATAAAGATTCAATATTGTGTGGAGCCTCCGTGACCGAGAGGTAGCGTGCTCGGCCTTAGACCGCCAGGGCTCGAATTCCGAAGCCTGTGTCTAGGGGGCAGTGTCATCTCATTCATCTCACCATCCTCAAGAGGATCTCCTGGCCCAGTTTAGCCTATATGTGCAAAAAGGTGCCCTAAAACCACATTCATTTCATTTTCATTTAGACCCCAGGTTAATAAAAGAGACATATAATTATCTAGCTATCAGAAGTTTTGTATAGGAGACATGTGATAATCTAGTCCACACGATATTGACGTATGCCCCTATGAGGCAAGTTATACTCTAGCCATCCAAATGCTAACACAGGAGACATGTGGTACTCTAGCCGTGGTACTGTAGAGCTAGTTTATATATAATCATAATTGATTGTAATCATATATAATATCTCCTAGACTATATCCCTATCTCCCAGACTATACCCCGCCCTGCATCTGATGGGGTATAGTCTGGGCTTGTGGGGTTTACTTTTGGAGCTCCCAGAATCTACCCTAAAGTTGATGAGGATTTCTCAAGCAAACCGGTGTAACCGCCCAGTTTAATCTATAATCTGGAATATACCCTGGGGTATAGTCTGGGGGTTGGCTTGCGAGCAAACTGACTGTATTACTGCGGGGATGTCGAAACGGCCTGACCCCAAGCTTGTATTGACATGCAGGAGGACTTTCTCTCAAACATTGAACATTTAACTAAATTAGATTTAATGTTGGGCCAGCGTCGCAGACATTTGCCCAACATTAAAACATCATTGGATCAATGTATCGTTTGAGTAGTATCTTGTAATCAGTTCAGTGGCTGATATTAATGCCGTCAATCTGTACTCAATAGGTTACTGTTAGCCTACACTTGACCGTCCCACGCATGCCCATTTTGCAGTTGGATGATTCTTTAAAACAGACTTGTCAATGTCAGGTTATTCACTGCTTCTGGGCATGCACGAGTATTAGCCCATGAGCATTAGCATGAAGGTAAAAAAAAATGCAGAAAGCTGATTTTTTCAGGGATGATTTTCTTACATTATGTGCTCTGAGTGAAAACACATAAAATCCCTAAGGATCTCGGTTGTGCTAAATGCGTGGGAGTCAAAAATCATAAAAATGGAAAAATCCAAGATGGCCACCTTTTCGCCAAATACGTCGAATGTAAATATGCTAACATCAAGCATAGTCGTGTAATACAGGGTTTTATGGGCTCTAAGTTATGAGGAATTGATACCTGTTGTTATTTTTACATTCAAACATAACTTTAATCACAAAAAAATGAAATATTTGACATTTTTAAACAAACAAAGTCGCTTCAATCGCCTGTAGCTCTAATGAGCAGATTAAAATCTAATTTGTGATACGACAGTAAATTCATCATCATCACAGACAAAGGACATGCCTGTCATGTTGTCTTCCTTTGGTTCGTCCGTATACATATATGATGTGTTGGGAGAAAAATGGTTAAATTGATTGTACAGCTCAAAAAAAAAATCCACAACAGAATTCTTAATATAGTAGCGACTACTGTTGAGACGAATACAAAAAAGGTGTTAAATAAAATAGCTTGGAGTGTGCATGAGTGCCCTCATATAATTTCGGGAACGGACATGAAAGGGTGGGAGTTAAATGGGACAAGTCATAATTCGGGCTATATGTCAGTAATTGTGCTAATATTTATCCATTCCAAGTCTGTGTAATTATGATATGACTTGGAGAGCAGATGATGGGATGGGATGGGATGGATGCTAGAGATTTACATATTTTTTTGACCGAAAAACATATATTCTTACTATTTTTTAATTTTTTTATCCGCTGTTAATATATAGATAGGCCTATATTCAGGTATCTAATTATGATAAATAATACATCATTATGCACTTGCTAATATCTTGAAGAAATGAAAATTATCGACAAATTCAAAATGCACCAAATTTTGTGTTACGTACAGGTTTATTACTCCTGGATCACATTTTTTCTATGGTCATTTCTTAAAACTCAAGGACATTTTATCCAGAAAAACGACCAAACTATTTATTATATAATTGGCTAGATTACGTACTACTACTGTATACCCTGTAGATTTTTTTTATTTAGGTCGTGGTGTGCCTCTTAGTTTGTACAACATGCAATGAGGATCTTAAAAACCAATGCAGATATAATAAAAAATATCTAGACAGGCTATTTTTTTTATTGTATGCCTTTAGACTAAAAGTAAAATCCCATGACTTTTGTAGGTTTTCCATGAACGTACGAACTCTGTACGTATCTAATCATATAACAGTGAATACATGACATAAAATAATGGAAAATCATCAAATTGTTGAGGAATTATTACAGGCCATTTTTGGTTACATTTAGGTTATTTTCTTTTGATAATAAAAATTTTGTAAAAAGTTAAATTTAGCTCAAATTTGAACTGCAGATGATTCGGGATCAATTATCGACTAATTTATCTGATTTGAATTTGTACTTTGAGGTTAAAGTTTAAGGGTGGAAAGGGAGAGACGGGAGTAAAATAAAAATAATGTATGAAAAGAATGGTGTTGTGTACATTGTATAGGTTGGCTAGAATGAATGGAAATATTGTCAGTATAGAAATAATAACAGATTTGATATGGTAACAAGATTTATTCAATATAAAATAGTGAAATAAAATGTAAGGTACATATAAAAATATTTCTTCCACCAACTACCTACTTGAAGGTTTAAAACAAAATGTATTTATACAAATGACAAAAGAAATGAAATCTGCTCTGCAAAGCTGGAAGGCAGTATCTGCTTACTTGTAAAGTAATCAGATATTGCCTTTTGGCTTTGCATGGCGGAAATGTAATCTTTACGCAAGGGTGAGAACTAAGACT
This sequence comes from Flabesymbios commensalis, assembly GCA_964017125.1. Taxonomy (NCBI): domain Eukaryota; kingdom Metazoa; phylum Annelida; class Polychaeta; order Terebellida; family Flabelligeridae; genus Flabesymbios; species Flabesymbios commensalis. The sequence continues at coordinate 9,901,993 of OZ024913.1, forward strand.
GAAAGCAACAAAAGATGGTGGCAACATTATGAAACTAGAAACAGAAAAAAACAAGTTGAAAAAATGAGTTAGATATCAATCTCTAACAAAAAAAATTTACTAACTATTTAACTAAATAACATATTGGATAACTGGCAAATGCTTGATGCCAACAAAAAAATATAAAACTTAAAGTAAGTAAAGAACTAAAAAATGGCAAGTTAGATAAAATTACAATAACGAAAAATGGACATAATATCAGTGGAATGGAATGGTTTCATGTTACATATGAATTTGGATAAAACATGGTGTCAATACTGGATACGGTTAGAAAGGGTACATATAAAAATATCAGAAATATATATGTTATATTAATAGCCACATCTTGTTATATAAAAAAAACATTTTTAACAGAATGTACATAATAGTGTAACAAAAGGGGATAATATGCTGTGAACTTATGAGTGGTTGTCTGATTACAAAGACCGAGATGACAAGAATAAAAAAATAAAAAATGGTGTAATTAGGATATGACTAGCTGTTTGGCTATGCATTAAAACATAAGGCAACAATGAGAAAAACAGTACAGCATATATGACTAGTTTTTTATACAAGTAAAAGAACATATTAAATTGATGCAGCTATGAAGAAACAAGATTTTGAAGTTTAAAATAATTGATAGGTTGTTAAAAAGGCATGATTTATAATGATGCTAAAATAGTCAACGTTATACAATATCAAAATAGATAGGTCAATTGTATACGAATAATAAAAAAAAGTCTGCCCATGAATAGAAATGGTAGCAAATATAAAAAATAGGCCTATAATAGCGTACCAAAAAATAGTATACAAAAAGTAATGATCAATACTGTTTCTGGACGGGCTGATACTTTCATTGTATGGAGAGATGGATGTTTTAAAATAAGGTGCAGATGAATACTAGAAACAAACTATGTGTATATGTACAATCTGTTAAATAAAATAGAATGAAAATTTCTAAATTCGATATATACTGAGTTGATTTCCACTGGGCGAGCCAATTCCGAATAGTTTTTAATTTTGTATTTCTTCAGTAAATTTCATTTCAAACATTAACACAGACTAGTTGATAATTAGTGACACCAGTTTATTGCACTCTAGTAGAATCAAACAATGGAAATTTGATGAGTATGCTTAAACATATCGGCCTTCATCAGTGGCTTGACCTACCGATTGAGCCTGTATCAACAGTTAGGCTAGATATAGAGACGAAATTCCTGATTTCTAATTTTTGACAACCATGTAAAAAATAAGAAATACGGGAATTTCGTCTCTATATCTAGCCTAACTGGTGAATGCGCAGCCCAAAAAATTTTTAAAAAACATTCGCAGTTCTAGTCTATGGGCATGTTTACATCATATGGTCATATTATTGAGCCAAAATAAAATCACTGATTTTTTGATGATTTTAGACCTGGGCATGTCCCTTTAATGCAACAAGGTAGTTTTTTTTAATTTGGCATAACTGTACCAGATAACACATTTATCATATGAGGCCAGCAGCCACTAGCATGCTCATAATCATACACATTTACAGTAAATGGAAACGTTACATACTATGAACTGTGTTTTTTTAAATATTGACTTTTAGCGCTCTAAGGGTTGGTCTACGTTTTTTTGAAAAAAAATCAAAACTTAAGATATGTTTCGTCCTGAGTATATTTAGTGACAAAAGGTGGCAAGAGTGGTATTAACGCTGGTTATGAGTATAAGAATGATGACTTTGTTATACAAGGGTTAGACAAAATGTGAGAGTATCCCATCCGGAATTTCGACCTCATAAGTCCTATATGCAACAAGTTAGCTCTTTTTATAACATAACATAACATAACATGTAATAATAAGAAGCATATATGATTAATTTAGCAGGAGACCATCATTAAGACTTTTAAAGTCGCTCACATGATAGCCACCTAAAACATTGTAGTGAAAATGAAAATAAATAATTATTATCAGTGCGGCAGTAGGAATGAAACAAACAAACAAACAAACAAAAAAAGACACAATAATTTAACATACCAGTAACATTTAAACACTGTTAAATGTAGAAAAAATTGATGTGTGAATACAAAATAAACAGAAAAAGACTAGCTGTAAAGATATTTTCAAGTGTGAAATAAATGAGTGAAGGTGAGAAAAATTAGGTATTAATTTTTTGACATACATAACAATTTTGAATAATGCAGGTGGAATCATACTTGGCAAGATAATATTTTTTAATATATTGACAAAAACCAGCAAAAGAATGTGTATATATTTTATCAAGAATGATACTAGGAGAAAGATTAAAGGTATTAACAATACTGAAACGTAAGTCCCAGAAAATTAAATTCATCAACACAACAAATTTTCTCGTTATCAATTAAGAGCTCTGGAATAACTGTTTTCCTAGGTGGTTTATAGAAAACGATAAATTTAGACTTTTTACAATTTAAAGAAAGTTTATTAGATTTTAGCCATAAATTAATTATCTGAAGTTCGGAGTTTATTTTGCGCTCTTGTTCGTTTTTCGGAATATTATTTTATAATTTGACATAGTGGTACCAGATGACACATTTATCAAATGAGGTCAGCAAACATTTGCATGCCCATAATCATACAAATATACAGAAAAGGAAAAGTTACATACTACGAACTGTGTTCAAGTTTTTTTTAATATTGACTTTCAGCGCTCTAATGGTAGGTTTACCTTTAATGAAAAAAATCGAAACCTGATATATGTTCCACCCTGGATATAGAGTGGTATTAAAAGCGTGTATAGCCATAATAATGAGGATCATGTTGTTATAGGGGTCGAACAAATGTAACTTGTGAGAATTACTCTAATTTGACTTAGTGTTATCAGATGACGATGTACCAAATGAAGTCAACAGACATTAGCATGATCATAATCAGAGAAATGTACTGGAAACTGAAAATTACATCCTACGAACTGTGTTATTTTTTTATTATTATTATTGACTTTCAGCGCTCTATAGGTAGATTTGTGTTTTGTGAAACAGTGAAACTCTAATCATTTGCCATCCTATCTTTAATAAAATAAAAATAGGAGCGACAGTGATTTAAAAAAAAATATAACAATATATATATATATATTTTAATAACCTGTGGTTAAAAATGTATAGTTTTGGGGGGCTTGATGGTACCCTTGAATATCCCTCATTTAAAAACTTTGCTGCCATGATAAACTTATACAACCACCCTAATAATGCTCCAATTATATTTCCCTGTCATATAGGCTACACATATCAGACCTTTGCCACTTTTTGGGTCAAGCAAACTGAAAAAATAGAAGCTTTTTGAAAATTGGCTCCCAGACTAATAGTCGATATTTTAAATATGAATAATTTCTTGGATGCTTTGCGAAACATGGATCATGATTTCGTTTATGTAGGGCTAAGGCTATTGGCCCATTTATAGACTACATTATGTCATGCTATGGGTTAAGGAAAAGGCTGCTCAACCGGAGCTCACTATCATTCAGTGTGGGCGATAAAACGTGAGTAGGTCTACACTGGTCTATGTCATCGCTAACGTTTTAAAACTGAATGACGGGCAACTCTGGTCATGTAGCCAGTCCGAGGGGTTTAATACCACTAATATTAAGGTCCGAGTTGGCTGGGGTGCGAGTTGACCCGGATCCCACACATTTACGTCTCAGGCTGTCACTGTCAGTGTTACTGTCGGGAATAGGTGGTTTGTGAATGTAGGGCCTAGTCTAAAAATCTAAACTGAGACTAACTACTACTACTACTACTACTACTACTACTACTACTACTACTACTACTACTACTACTACTACTACTACTACTACTACTACTACTACTACTACTACTACTACTACTACTACTAGTAGTAGTAGTACTACTAGTTACTAGTACTGGTACTACTACTAGGCCCAGCCTTAAGGGATTTAATCACCAATGCTTACAAAATTCTCAAGTAATTTATAATAAGAGCTTACACAAATAATTACTTGAAATGTAAGCGGAATCGGAGATACATTTATCAGAAGCCCGAGCAGACTGTTTACTGGGCTAGCTAGCCAAAAAAATAAACAATTGATCATTACAAATATATTTTAATGTTTCTGGTGGAGTCTACCTCTTATTTTTGTATATATATATTTATTATTACTATCATACTAGGCCTAGCCTTAAGGGATTTAATTACCAATGCTTACTAAATTCTCAAGTAATTTATAATAAGATCTCGCACAAATAATTACTTGAAATGTAAGCTGAATCAGAGATACATAGCCCAAAAAATAAACAATTGATCATTAAAAATATATTTTAATGTTTCTGGTGGAGTCTACCTCTTATTTTTGTATATATATTTATTATTACTATCATTTTTAAAAAACATCGGTTGATTTATTATTATTATTAGCGTCTTTTTTGTAAACTATGTCATCGCTAACGTTAAATGTGTAGTCAACTGTTAAAATTCACGGGACAAGGGTCCCCCAGAAAGCAATAGTGCCCGTGGGTAGGCCAAGTCCCTATTTCATAATAATACTAAATATGCGTTTCATACCTAAAGCCTCATTAAGAGCAAGTTCTCAAATCACAGCAAGTTTATATATAGGCTACTTGAGCGACATCTATGAGTTTATAATTCAAAGATCTTGGCCCTTACCCCTACTTGGTCGCTTGCTTGCAAACAAACTGACTGTATTACTGCGGGGATGTTGAAACTGCTTGACCCAAGCTTGTATTGACATGCCCAGTAAACACAAAACATTTGTATGACTTTATGCAATGTTGGACCAACGTCGAAGACGTTGGGCCGACGTTGTATAAATGTTATACAAATGTCTTGTGTTTGCTGGGCAGGCGGACTTACTCTCAAACATTGTACATTTATTCAATGTTGGTTCAATGTTGGGCCAGCGTCGCAGACGTTGGCCTAGCATTAAAACAGCATTGGATCAATGTCCCGTTCAAGTAGTATCTTGTAATCAGTTCAGTGGCTATATTAATGCCGTCAATCTGTACTCAATAGGCTACTGTTGGCCTACACTTGACCGTCCCAGGCATGCGCGTCTTGCAGTTGAATCATTCTTTAACTGAATGACGAGCAACCCTAGCCATGTAGATAGGTTTATTATCACTATCAGTCCCTATAAGTTTTGTCAAGGTCCGAGTTGGCTGTGGTGCGAGTTGACCCGGATCCCACGTAAGTCTCAGGCCGATGTCTCAGGCTGTCAGTGTCACTTTCGGGAATAGACTTGTGGTTTGTGTCAGATTGTAGTATAAAAATCTAAGCTGAGACTAGCTACTAATAGTAGTAGGCCTAGGCCTACTATAGTCTACTACTAGGCCTAGCCTTACGGGATTTAATTAGCAATGCTTACGAAATTCTCAAGTAATTTATAATAAGGTCTCACGCAATTGATTAGACCACTTTAAATGTAAGCAAGATTGGGAATATCATGTGATCACGATGTTTCAGAGCAATCGACATTTATCGCAAGGCCCGGGCAGCTCGTTTACAGGGCTAGCTTCTTGTGTAAACTCTGCCACAATCTGGCCCAGAATGCACTGCACATCACATCATGTCAGCCCAAGGGGCCACCCAGAGATAGGCAATACAGTATGTCGCGGCTGAGGCCGCGTCAATGATATGGTAACTAAGTACTATTTTACCATGCGCATCAACTGTGAATTTGAACTTTCACATAATAAATAATTTCGGTTCTAATATTATTTTAACAAAAACAGATAATGCATCAGGACATAAATTACGGTGTAAAATTGTGTTAGTAAAACATTTAAGACAACCCACAAAGTTGAGAGCAGACTGACTGACACTAGTTATTTATATAAACTGTTTATGGTATTTATACAAGGCTAAAGTGTGTGAAGTCCGTAGCAGACAATAGAATCCGACTTGATGTTATGTGAATGCTGGTCCACCGCCTACGCCGCTGGCCCAACATTAAAACAGAATTGAGTCACTGCATCATGTTCGCTTGTGAGCACGAGCCACCTACCCCATCTTGGGAGTAAGTAATAGTTCATGATAAACTTAACGTCGGTAAAACTGACAAGGGGTGACGGCAGTTAGAGCGACTTTGTAAAGGTTGGTTATCTATCATGTCGTGAAGGTAAATGTATCAAGATCCGATATTGTGCTCGATAAGTCAGCTAGCAAATATTCAAGAGAAATCAATTCAAAATGTTTTCCATGCAACCTCTAAAATTAATGATTTTTTTACAAATGTTACTTAGGCCTATTTGGTTACGACACTTATTCGATTTTAAACAAGTTAACGAAAAAAACATTACGATATCCCGCATGAGTTAGAAGCATCAGAAATGTGTTGTGTCACCTGCATTTTTCATGTCCGGTTTTCCCTTCCGTGACAAATATATATATTATTGATATTACCCTTAAAGCGCTGAAATATTTTTATATAAGCCAAGAGACTAAAGGATTTTCTTCAATTTGAGGTCATCATAAATGTCTTAGTTAGCTCTTTCTGCTCCGTTTGAATGCCTATGTTATGGGTCTACTGTCATTATAAATATATTAATCTTTCAGTACGGTTATCGACTTTTGACGTCAGAATCTGACTTCTATAGACGTCAAATTCTGACGTCTAAAGTCGGTCTCCGAGCTGAGAGGGTTTAATATTTATGTGTTTATTTCTACAATTGTGTTTAGTTGTTAAAATCGTTTTGAGAACGTTCTTAACAAGGTACTATTTTACCCTTAGTCCAGGGCATTTATGATTTGAGGTGGAGCAAATTGCAACAGAAGTGATTTTTGCATTCTGAATTTTTACGTCTTGGGACTTTTTTTGGTCATTCTCGATACAATACTGAATTCAAAAATGTGTTTTTTACCTTCTGTCGAGTGTTTGACGAATTGATGCTTATGTAAATGATTCCATTATAAAGACACTGGCAACACTGTCCCAATGCTGCAAATATATTGCTCAAGGATCCATAAATTCAAGATTAAAAATCAACTGAAGCTGTATAATCTCATCCTAGTATAAACATATTTTTATTTACCAATTGGAACAATACAAAATGTAATACAGGTTCCTCTCGGTTGGACAAAATTAGAGGACATTATAATGTTGCTGTGGTGGCGGCTCTGCGGCTGCACTGGTAGGCTCCATTTCGAGTTGCACATGAATCGAGCGCAGGGCAGAACTAATATCTAGACGGCGAGGTTACTTTTCGATAATAGAAAAACGTTTTCTACGGGTTAGGAAAGTATCAACAATCTGAACGATATTCTCATTTTCAGTTGGACGGCCTTGTAAAATAGTTTGTAGATTTAAATCAACCTGTATGTCAATGAACGACCTCTGCATATCGTGTCTGGCATCTTGATAAAGTGGACAAGTAAAGAAAAAATGTTCTGTTGTTTCTGGTTGTTCGCATGCACACAAGTTATTTTCGATAATATGCATGTCAGCCAAATGCTGATGTAAGTCGCTGCAGTGCATGCGGATTATCGCGAGTGTTAGGTTTATTTTTCTGCGACCACTGTAATAATAAGGGGGGACAGGTGCGATAACTTTCGATAATTTTGCTTTTAAACCTGATTTGGATTCAATTGAACGTATGGACTCATCTAAATTCTTCCAGAATTTAGTAGTACTTGGGAAAAAAGAACTCCTAAATGTTTCTGTTTTGCAGTTGTAAGTAAGTTATATCTTGTTCGATCGCGAACATGACCAGGTAGATCTTCAATTAAATACTGGGGTGCATTACCATTTATAATATCATGGTAAAAAAAACATTTATGCTGCTGTCGGCGGTGTTGCATGTTCTCCCAACCGAGTTCAGTAAAAATAGCATTACTAGACGTACCGCGTATGGCACCAGAGATGATTCTCACAGCTCGTTTATGTACAGATTCTATGTGTGCTTGTTTTTTTTTGTACAGTTATCGAAAATTATATCAGAGTACTCTAAGCCAGGTCTAATAAATGATTTATATAAAATTTCAAGCGTTTTCCGATTGACATTCCGTGAGATGTGGTTAAGTATGTTAATTTTGATGTTTGCGGTAGCACAGATATTATCAATATGGGTTCTCCATTTTAAATTTTGCTGTATTACAATGCCGAGATGTTTATGGTGCTTGACCTGGGATATTGGCTCGTCAAAGAAAAACAAGTTTTGGGATTCTGGGCTTCCTCGTAAAGCAAGAGTCATATCACATGATTTAGACGGACTAAATGTTACTAGCCACTGGTTTGCCCACTCCTCCATTATTTTTAGATCTGCCGATAATATTTCGTCGTTTTTGGCCGAATTATTGCTTGAAATGTAAATCATATTATCGTCTGCAAAGAGACTGATTCCAGATGTTAGATTTTTCGTTATATCGTTTATGTATATTAAAAATAGAATTGGGCCGAGCACCGAGCCTTGAGGTACACCTGCAGTAACGGTACCCCAAGACGAGTATTCACTTTTGACAACGACACGTAGCTGGAGAACCAATTATTGATATTACCTGTGATACCTGCACATTCAAGTTTATGGAGCAATCCCTGATGCCATACACGGTCAAAAGCTTTTGAAATATCACCAAAAACAATACGGACCTTTTTCTTCTCGTCAAGAGCTCGAGATAAAATATGATATATATGGACAAGTTGTCTCACAGTGCCATCACCTGGCTGAAAACCAGATTGAAATTTTGAGAGAAGATCATTGTCGCGAATATGATTGAATAAATACTTAAAAACACATTTTTCAAGACACTTCCGTACAACAGAAAGTAGTGAGACTGGTCTATAGTTATTGCATAGGTGTGGATCTCCTTTCTTAAAAATTGGTGAAACATTCGCTCTTTTCCAGATATCTGGAAATATATTATCGCGTAGCGACTTATTAAATAGACGGGTCATGGGTTAATCTCATCCTGTATAGTTATAGAAATTTACTGAAGCTAACATAGAGTTGGAATTGACTAATTTATTTTCTTGTATTTTCTGAGCACTGTCTAAGATCAATATCTTCAGCTGCTTTGTGTGCAACAATAGGTTCAGCAAAATGTATGTACAATAACATCTGATTACGAGACCAGTTTTAGATTAAAAATTTACTTCCATTCATAATGATTCATCATTTATCAGTCTTCTGCTGAACATTATAGCAAATGCATTTTGAAATGTTTTGAATTATTTTATTACTATCAGTTAATATTATTATTAAATGCATTTATTCACCTTATTTCAAATGAGCCTTCAATTATATATAGAAACATGTTGAAAGTAAAATACACTGTAAACAATTTTATAAAATAATAGATGAATTTATTTGCGCCTCTGAGCTTGGACCGCCGAGTATTTAGGCGCATTAGAAGTTTCTCATTTCATATTTTATATATCAATAAAAATCACTAGGCAATAGTCGCTCATCAAATAAAGTATTACAAACTTTGAAAAGAACAACAACATATCCATATATATTAAAACTAAATTTGTGGAAGCTGGGAATATTTAGGCTTTGGTGGTCTTATATAGCAAAACGACGTGGACAATCTAAATACATGGATGGTCAAAAATGTGAAGTCAGCCAAGAAAATCAGGAACACATAATTGTATTAATTACCTTCGACTAAACAACAGCCACGTATGTCTGTCCTAATATGAGTGTCTCAGTGTTCAGCAATGGGGATGAGTAACTCGACTACGGTCAGTGGGTTGGGCATGATCTAATGATTATCATTAAATACCGATCATGACCGACATACCAGTTGATCAATGAATAAATTAAAAATAAAATTAAGTCTACTGAACACGAGAATGCATTATGTGTTTCTTCTTTTTTTGTCTCCTAAAAAGTATAGCTGTTGTTTCAAAATATGTTTTTTTAATTTGAACAATGTATCCAGATTTTTGAAATATTGCGCAAAGGAAGTATTTTATTTTTGGTCGAGCCTTACTTCTATTCTCTTCTAGTTTTTTTTAGAAGTATTTCAAATAATTATGGGTAACAAACAATTACTTTTTCAAAATATCTTACGATTTGGGAGAGTGATAACCATAATTTAGCAATTTTAGTGTACCCTCACAAAAAGGCCTGTAAAGAAAGTTTTCGAATTTTTGTGGCTTGGAACTTTTTTTTGGTCATTTTAGAGAATTATGTTAATGAAATAAAAAAAAAAGCAAAAAAACTTCTGTTGCAATTTGCTCCTATGTTCACCACTTTTTGGCTTAAATGCCCTGGACTAATACAGTGTGTGTATAATTGGATGCTAGCATAGAATACATAAGTATACATAAGTTTAGGCCCTGGATAAAAAACTAATAAAAATTGATATAGGAATATTAAATAAAACAACTAAATAGAACAGCTAAATATAAGATTGTTTGCAACATTCCACAGACATGACTGCTTTTGTTAGAGAACTGCAGGATACTTCGAACATAATTATATGTTTTTTACCTCCTGTCAAGAGTGTTGGGCGAATTGATGCTTATGTAAATGATTCCATTATAAAGACACTGGCAACACTGTCCCAATACTGCAAATATATTGCTCAAAGATCCATGAATTCATGATTAAAAATCAGCTGAAGCTGTATAATCTCAACCTGTATAGTTATAGAAATTCACTGAAGCTAACATAGAGTTGGAATTGACTAATTTATTTTCTTGTATTTTCTGAGCACTGTCTAAGATCAATCTATATCTTCAGCTGCTCTGTTTGCAACAATAGGTTCAGCAAAATGTATGTACAATAACATCTGATTTAGAGACCAGTTTTAGATTAAAAATTTACTTCCATCTATAATGATTCATCATTTATCAGTCTTCTACTGAACATTATAGCAAATACATTTGAGATGTTTTGAAAGATTATTATTATTAGTTGTTAATATTATTATTAATTGCATTTATGCACCTTATTTTAAATGAGGCTTCAATTACTTATAGAAATATGTTGAAGGTAAAATACACTGTGAACAATTTTACAAAATAATAGATCAATTTATTTGCGCCTCTGAGCTCGAACCGCCGAGTATTTAGGCGCATTAGAAGTTTCTAATTTTATATTTCATATATCAATAAAAATCACTAGGCAAAAGTCGCTCATCAAATAAAGTATTACGAACTTTGAAAAAAACAACAAAATAGCCATATATATTAAAACGAAATTTGTTGAAGCTGGGAAAATTTAGGCCTTGGAGGTGTTATATGGCGAAAAGACGTAGACAATTTAAATTCATGGATGTGCAAAAATGAGAAGTCAGGCAAGAAAATCAGGAACACATAATTGTATTAATTACCTTCGACTGAAACAACAGCCACGTATGTCTATCCTAATATGAGTGTCTCAGTGTTCAGCAATGGGGATGAGTAACTCGACTACGGTCAGTGGATTGGGCATGATTTAATGATTTTCATTAAATACCGATCATGCCTGACATATCAGTTGATCAATGAATAAATAAAAAATAAACTTGAGTCTACTGAACACGAGAATGCATTACGTCTTTCTTCTTTTTTGTCTCCTTAAAATAAAGCTGTTGTTTCAAATTTTTTTTTTTCATTTGAACAATGTATCCAGATTTTTCAAATATTGCGCAAAGGAAGTAATTTTTTTATTAGAGCCTTCCTTCTATTCCCTTTTAGTTTTTATTTGAAAGTATTTCAAATAATTATGGGTAACAAACAATTACTTTTTCAAAATATCTTACGATTTGGGTGAGTGACAACCATATTTTAGCAATTTTAGGGTACCCTCACAAAAAAGGCCCGTGAAGAAAGTTTCCGAATTTTTCTGGCTTGGGACTTTTTTTCGTCATTGTAGATAAGTTAATGATCTCAAAAAGCAAATAAGCTTCTGTTGCAATATGTTCCTATGTTCACCACTTTTTTACTTAAATGCCCTGGACTATAATGGGTTTTATGAGGCCGGAAAATTGTGAAGGCCATTGTATACAAATGTGTAATTTGTCGCAAAATAATAAAACATCTTTTGAGTCAAATCGTCAGATATTCCAGATTTTAAGGTAAAACCGAACCCACCCTTCACCTACTCTGCTGTAGATTTTTTGGGGCCAATCATGGTCAGAGGTGAAGTAAACAAACCAAACACGGGGAAAAGTTGTGTGTAAGCTACACTTGCCTGTCAAGTAGAGCGGTTTATGTAGACATAGCAAGGGACTATGGGACAGCTTCTTGTTACTTCATAGGGAATTTACGTCCAAAAGGGGACGCCCCAAGGTCATGTGCAGCGATCCGGGGAAAAAATCTATTGGGAAATTTACAAATTCTAGAGATCAGACTGGATTAGTAAGACAGGGTGGAAAGGTAGGAACGTAGTGGAGATTGTATACGCCTGACGCGCCACATGTATGCCAACGGGGCAGTGGAGTCGATAGTGAAGCTAGTTTAAAAAGCTCTCTACTTAGCAGTTAGAGACGCGACTTTAACATTCAGTGAGCTACAGACGGTAGCGGAAGTAGCGGAATTAGTAAATGAAAGGTTGCAGGCTATTTCTCATACCAGAGGCAGTGATGATCTGTCACTCGACTACATTTGTCCAAGCCAGTTACTATTAGGACGGGCAAGTAGTCGTATACTGGTCCAATGTATCAAACATTAGGCGTAGGGAAAAATATGTTCAGGAGATTACAGATACATTCTGGCAAGCCTGGTACCAAGTAATGTTCCCTTCAGTTGTAATCAGGCCTAAGTGGCATGTGGAGGTAGAAAATGTGCAAGTAGGGGATGTTGTGATGGTCTCGGATCAAAATGCTCGCTTTAGTTTCTGAAGTGTACCCCGATGTAGCGGGACGAGTCAGTGGTATCATAAATTATCCGACTCTAAAAATTATATCAGTGTTAAGCGAGACGTGCGACGTCTCATTTTGATTCTACACCTTTCTCTTGGTATGCTCTTTCATGCTGTTTAAGTTCCTTAATGTTAGCTGTCAAATAAACTGATTTGATATGATAGTCGTGATTGGTTAAAAGTAGTAATGTTTTGCTTTAAAGCCCTCAAGGGCTTATTAGTCACTTTAAATTGTACTGCATAACATAAATAATAGTAGAATAATAATAATTAAAAAATAAAAATAAAAATAAATTATGAAAATATTAATTTAACATAACACTTTGACGTTTCCTCCATGCCTGCTAAACGAAATCTATTGTTAAATAAATAAACTCTTCTGACATAAGTACTTTAAGCTGTTCATTAGGGGTTAATAAAATACATTTGGTCGGATAAACAGACGATATATGCAAGTATAATTCCGTTATCATTGTTTTATATAGGGTGCATCGACATAAAAAGTACTCCTTCAAATTGTTAATAGATTCGCATTGCTAACGTCACCAGCTTCAAATGAATGATAAATACCCATACATTTAAAACTATACCCCTTACAAATGCTGATTTATAAATTCTGCTCTGGTATTGTTTGCCGTCGCCGCCGCCACCGCGTTTGTCCACTTTACTTAGCTGTAATGTAGATTACACAGATAACACCCCCAATCCCCCACCCATTACACCAGTCTACGTCCCCCTAACGCCCTAAATAAAATACGAATTCTTCTTCTTCTTCTTCGTCATTTCACCACAAACAAAAACTGGCTTTCAAGTAACAATAATAATATTTAATAGCGTCGTAAATTAAATCTATAATGGGCAAAATTCCATGAATGATAAATTTTGAATTAAATGTTTGCCAATCTTAGCTACTGAATATCATATTTTTCTAAAAAAAAATTTATTTCCCAATTGATAACTGCCTGCAGTTTTGAAGATGCCCGAATTGATTATTTGTGTGAACACGAATGAAAATAAGTCGGGAAGCCTAAAAATGGCGGGCATAGATTTTACGACCCACGCAATATCTAAAGTATTTTTTGGCATGTCAGGTATACGTTAAAACCTATGGTAGGCAAACAAATTATGAAGCTGTTTCCATTCTGTTCAAAATGATGTTGCAGTATTTCTAGACCTTGGAAAATGGCGATTATTTTGGATTTACCCACAATGCATTGTTCAAAGTACTTTTTGGCCACACCACTATATCCGACATGTCCGTCATACCTGAAAACCTACAAAATGGCATCAATTTATTGTTTGATCTTGGAAAATGACGACAATCTTGGATTTCTTAAATTGTGTCAAATCCCTCAATAATGACAACTCTATATCACCCTAGATATCATTATATGCATACCAATGAGCAATAATCAAAAGTAACAAAAACTATATCAGCCAAAACAGTTTAACCCCATGCAGACCTGCACTGCTGGACTATAATAAGAAAACGTTAAAGAAACACCGACAGATCTAATATCAACTCAGATCAAATTCTAGTTCGGATAAAAGATCAAAAATACAAAAAAATAATTCCACTTAAAGTTGAATCGGTGGATTTATTCGTCAACCCTTTCAACGCTGAAATATTTGTGTATAAGCCATGCAGGCCAAAGAGTTTTTAAATTTGAAATCACCATAAATGTCTTAGTCAGCTCTTTCCGCTTCATTTGAATACCTATGTTATGGGTCTACGGTCATTATAAATATTTTAATTCTTTTCAGTGCGGAGACCGTCTTTATGCGTCAGGATCTGACGTCTACATACATTGGATTCTGACGTATAAAGCAGTTCCCCGCGCTGAGAGGGGTGATCATAGTGATTATATAACTAGAGGAAATAATTCTCACTACCAACAACCTACTCTAAGTTTGTGTAATCTGGATAAAGAAATAATGACGGGATAAATCAAAATAATACTGATAAATTGTAGTTAATAAAATAAACATTCGAAAGATAAACTCAATCCACGAATGTTCACGATGGCGGAAAGTGACAGAAAAGCAGCTGTCAAACGATACAAATTTCAAATTTATCAAATGGTGCTTAAAGCGCAAGCATGTCACTGGAACCTAAGGCAATAAACAGGAATGTGGCGTGTGGAAGAAACGTGCGTCACTTGTTCACGTGCGTCACCCATTCACGTACGTCACCCGTTCATGTGCGTCATCATCTACGTCATCAAGATCTATTTTAAATGTATGTAATTTGCTTCACGTCACCTTCATAATTTACTTCTTCCACTATATCGATACTATCGAAAATATCAAATATAATTTTGTTCAAACTGGTGTCTTCGACTTCATAATTTTTTTAATGTATGACAAAAATGATGATATACGCCATTTATTATATGTGTTGATGTGTTCAAAGCCTGACACTTTGTGGTCGTTTAACCCTTACAGCGCGGGGATCGACTTTAGTCGTCAGAATCTGACGTCTGTAGACGTCAGAGTCTGACGTCTAACGTCGATCCCCGCACTGTAAAAGTAACAATATTTCTAATTGCCGTAGACCCTTAACATAGGTATTCAAATGAAGCGGAAATAGATAACTAAAACATTTATGATGATTTCAAATTGAAGAAAAACCTTTAGTTTCCATGGTTTGAGCAAAACTATTTTCATCGCTTTAAGATTTAATGAGTGGCTCTGTATTATGTATTATTCTCTACCACGTCTGATGAACACATACAAAGGTGGTGCTCACATTACGTATGTCAACTACCTCTAGTGTCACGATGGATGGTCGCCTTCTCAGAAATAAGCAGCTACTATTTTTGTGTTTATTTACATGCACTATAGTCGATCGGGCCAAAGATATCATGAGGAATAACAACCGTTTTTTTCATAGGCCGAGACATTGTCTGACTAGCAGTCATGCACGGTTCAGCTGCTAACACCCACTTGAGCGTGCAGAGGTAGGGGTACACTGGAATATACCAGTATTCATAGCTACAGTAAAACTAATAGGAAAATGACATAAGGAGAATCACACCAGCCTGTGTTGTCATTAAGGGATAGGAATATCTTGGACAGTTATAAATAGGACACAGAGGCGAGAACAGGCCGAGAGCAACTTCAGAAAACTTAGCCAGAAGATACAAGATGAAGTCATTGATGGTGGTGTTGCTGTTGGCAGAGATGCTGGTCATCATAAGCTCTAGTATGTATTTGTCTATCATATTTATCATGGGAGGGTTGATCCTTGTGCTGCTAGAACAGTATATATATAGTTGAAAGCAAGTTTCAGACGAAATATAATGACACTGAAATACATAAGATAGTTTGAGATAGATGCTCAGTTAATCAAATAACTAAATTTTGCAGATGACCATTTTCCATAAATAGACATACTTTTCATTCATTTGAAGTTGGAAATTGCTAACGCAATTTCCAGCTTCAAATGAATGAAAAACAGAAGCAAACAATTCAGCAGCACAAGAGTTTAAAAATCATTATCATCAAATAAATATAACAAATACGTTTTTACTCATATTAAATGTTCGAATTGTTGGCTACACCTCACAAATTTGATCTCCTATTGTTTTCATAAAAGAAGGAAATACTTAAAGCAGATATATTCTTTATACTTTTGATGCGTTCTAATGGCGTGTTGAATTGATGTCTAAATAATGAAGCTGTGAAGAAACCAATTTGATTTGCAGAGTGCAGCCAATGTCTGCCACGTGAATAAATAATAATGAACAAGTTGACACTTTCAATACATTAAGGCGAAAGCAGTGGCTTAGTGGTTACGCCGAATGCCTGTCACACCTGAGCTGATGGATGTGTCCGCGATCCGATGTTCAGGTTTTAAAGAAACAAAATGTTTCTTCCCTGTCCTCTCCTAAAGATTCAGCATTAACCCATACAGCGCGGGGATCGACTTTAGACGTCATAATCTGACGTAACGTCTAAAGTCGATCCCCGGACTGTAATATAATTATGTAATGTAATATATTAGTTTGCAGACTGTACATGATCGCGTCACACTCAGACCGGTAATATTATATATACACTGTAGTAGTAATCATTTATTCTCTTCCACATATTAAAATGGTCACTCAAAAATAAGTCGCAAGAAAAATACATAAATACATATCAAATAGCCACATATTATAAAATAGACAGTAACTGAATGCATGAATGCTTGAATTAACAACTGACCTAGAGTTGGACGTAAAAGAACCTCACTGGACGTAGGCGCAGTTTCCATCCGGCGAGACCCCAGAAAATCCATAATGTGACGCGAAGGTGCGATAGCACAATAGTGCGTACTGCCACGTAACATACAGATACAAATACAGAAACGAACTTACGAACGAACGAACGAACGAACGAACGAACGAACGAACAAGCGAACGAACGAACGAAAGAACGAACGAACGAACGAAAGAACGAACGAACGAAAGAAGGAACGAAAGAACGAATGAATGAATGAATGAATGAATAAATGAATGAATGAATGAATGAATGAATGAATGAATGAATGAATGAATGAATGAATGAATGAATGAATGAATGATGAATACATGAATACTTGAATACATGAATGCTTGAATTACGAACGAACGAACGAGCGAAAAAACGAAAAAACGAACGAATGAATAAATGAATGAATGAATGAATGAATGAATGAATGAATGAATGAATGAATAAATGAATGAATGAACAAAGGAATGAAAGAATGCATGAATGCATGAATACATGAATACTTTAATACATGAATGCTTGAATTAACGAACGAACGAACGAACGAACGAACGAACGAACGAACGAACGAACGAACGAACGAACGAAAAAATGAATGAATGAATGAATGAATGAATGAATGAATGAATGAATGAATGAATGAATGAATGAATGAATGAATGAATGACAGACTGACTGACTGACGGAATTATGAGCGAGCAGGAAAGTGAATAACAGTTTCTATCACAATCTTTCTGATAAAAAAATTCTTTACCACATCTGAAACGTGACATGGCCGATCTTTTTTACTGCTTTCACCAATAATACATCGTCTTGTACCTTACGTTCTGTTTTAACCCTTTCATCGCGGGGACCGTCTTTATACGTCAGAATCTGACGTCTACTTCTGACGTATAAAGACGCTCCCCGCACTGGAAGAAATAAAATAATTATAATAGTCATAGACCACAGACTGGTAGACCCATAGCATAGGTATTCAAATGAAGCAGAAAGAGCTAACCAAGACATTTATAATTATTTCAAATTGACAAAAAACTTTGGTCTCCCTCGTTCATTCAAAAAATAATTCAGCGCTTTAAGGGTTAATACAGTTATGTACCTTATGTTATGTTTTTAAAATGTTTAACTCTTGGCCACTCTTCATATTTCTTCTTTCTATGTCCTTTCTCCAGTTAATTTCGCTTATCAACTGACAGGCATTGCTTGTCATTATTCTAAATTCAAATGTATTAGATTGTTCCAATAATACAAGACATTTAAGATATCTAGCTAGACAAATGCATTCTGAGCTCGCCCTGGCCATCCACAACCCCTCAATCCGGCACAATGAGATGCCCAATTAAAAACTATATAATGTATACGTTCGTTTTTTTACGAGTACTCACTTCATTTGTTACCTGATACATTTGTTACCTGATACAGCAGTGCACTGACAGGCGCATGCTGCCCAAGGCCAGGAAAGAAACGACAAGTTCGGTCGGTTTGACACAGACTCGATTGCTCCGTACTTACGACTACCCCATATAATAGCAATATAACTTAATACAAGAAAAAGAAGAAGAAGAAGAAGAAGATGAAGAAGAACAAGAACAAGAAGAACAAGAACAAGTGTTTATTCAACCATGAAAATAAGTAAATATAAGATGAATGAAACATTTTGTTATTTATAATGGCCGTAGACCAATAACATAGGTATTCAAATTAATCGGAAAGAGCTGACTGAGACAATTATAATTATATCTAATTAAAATAACCCTTTGTTCGCCATGGTGTATACAAACATAATTCAGCGCTTTAAGGGTTAAATAAAGAAATATTCCTTTGGCCTCCCTCACCTAAAATAAGTAAATAAAGGATACTTGGAGTGACTTATTTTAATTTATTTTAACAGCTTTTATGTTACAGATAAATAAATAATAGGTGCCCATTTTTTAAATATTTTGCTATATCTCCCATGTCTCTGCTATTAATTATTTCTAGAAATGAATATAAATTAATCAGTTCCTTTGTCAATACACCACTTCGGAACACTTGAATAATGTTTATCCTTGGACACGACCAACGTTACATACGCCTTACAAATGCCCTATGATCGTTGCGAGCGCTTCCAAATCCCCTGCCAACGTTACCAGCAGCTTGGTAATGCTTACTGAAATCGACAGCGAATGCCAGCATTCGCAAAATTTAATACCTACCATGATAATTAGTCTGTACAGCGGCAGCAACAACTCTCCATTCCCGGCTTAGAATGTAGTGGTCGGACAAAGAAAATAATGTAGTGGTGTGTTTTAATACAAAATAATACCCGGCGAGTGTAGCGAATTATGAGCAAATTTGAAATATTTTCATTCGTAATCACTTTCGCTGTCATATTCGCCTATATGTGAGATCAATACTGTGATTTTATATCATATTATATATTCTACACATAGTTACATATGTATACATAGGCCTATAAAAAAGATGAGTCGTCATGATTTGGTAAGTACATATTGTGGGTCCACACGCATGCGCAGCATGGTCAACGTCCTCAGGAGTCCGTCGTAATGTAAATACTATGGTTGAGTGAAGCAAAACCACCCAGCTGCTTTAAGATGATTCTACATTTTAGTAGACAATAATTTGGTGACATGTTTTCTCGTGGAATAGTATTTTTCTAAATTAATTTTAAAAAAATCAAAGTTGATTAAAGTTTATTTCTTCACATAAGGCAACTTTTTTGGTAGAATTCACGATAGGCATAATGAATGCCAATGTAGTTAAGGGTCTATGTTAGGACTAATGGACCTGTACCATTGTATTATTGTGGAGGCTTTCTTTGAAATGAACCTGTGCACTTCGGGCGACATGGTAATCTGCTGATGGAGCATGCCAGTAATAAATGACCACATAAAATACACTCCACTCAGTCAGACTGATAAGCTAGATTATATACACTGTATGTCATAAATGACACATAGAATACATTCCAATCGTGAGTATACATGCTCAGAATCAGACAATCATTAATTACCACATAAAACACCATACAAGGCTATATTATGGATATATATTTGTAAATCCCGTAAAGTCTTTACGTAAAGTTAAAGTAGCAGTCAGGTGATAATGAGCAATTGTGTCTTAGAATTGTTGGTAAATGAATACACTACCTTGATAAATCAGAATATCATTTATTATCTTATAGGCTACTACACTGCCACTGATGAAAAGAAATGAAAAAATAACCAATAATATAATTCCTTTTTTTTCAGGAAAACCGAAATGTAAGTATGTTTCTTGATATTTTTATTGTTGTCTAATACTCACCATAACAAAATGAAACATTCCACACATACTGTTGTCTGATATCAAGCATGACATAACATTCCACCTTTAGAAACGCTTACTGCTGTCAGATATCAACCATAACATATAGTCTGGGAGCCAGTTCTCAAAAAGCTGCTAGTTTTTGAGTTCGCCTAACCCAAAAAGTGGCAAAGATCTGATATGTGTATATGACAGAAAAATATCACTGGAACATTATTAGGGTGGGTGTAGAGATATATCGTGGCAGCAAAGCTTTTAGAATGAGGGATGTTCAAGGGTATCCTCGAGCACCGAAGACTGTACATTTTGAACCCCCATGTTATTAAAAACCCAAATCACAATTGTTATGAACAATTTTTAAATCACTGTCGATCCTGTTTCTCTTTTATTAAAGATAGGATGACAAATAATTGGAGTTGCAATATTTTTCATCTGACAACACCATACCTTGTTGTGTGATTGACTTATGAGGTTAAAAGATCGGATGGGGTACTCTTACAGATTTCATTTTTTAACCCCTGTAATAACAGATGTGAGTTTTTAGATTTTTTCATTAAACGTAAAACTACCCTCAGAGCACTGAAGGTTAATATTTCAAAAAACTTGAACACAATTCGTAGTATATGACTTTCTGTTTCTTGTAAACTTGTATGATTATGAGCATGCTAATGTCTGATGATCTCATTTGATAAATCTGTCATCTGGTACCACTATGTCAAATTATAAAAAGCCCACCTTGTTGCACATAGGATTTATCAGGTCAAAAGTTCGGATGGGGTACTCTCACTAGTTACATTTTGTCGACCTCTTGTAATAACAAAGTTATCATTATCATAGTTATAAACACCTTTAATACTACTCTTGCCACATTTTGACATTGAATATACTCAAGACGAAAAACATCTAAAGTTTCGATTTTTTTCAGAAAAATAGACCCACCCTTAGAGCGCTGAAAGTCAATATTAAAAAAATAAATTAACACAGTTCGTAGTATGTAACGTTTCCTTTTACTGTACATTTGTACGATTATGAGCATGCTCATGGCTGTTGACCTCATTTTGATAAATCTGTCATCTGGTACCACGTTGGTAAATTTAAAAAGCCTACCTTGTTGCATTAAGGACTAAGTACGATGTCAAAAGCCCGGATAAGGTACTCTCAGTTATATTTTTTCAACCCCTTTGTATCAACCATGTTAACAAAATCTTATTTTCTATAATTATAAACAGCTTGAATAACACTGTTGCCACATTGTCTCATTGAATACATTCAAGACGAGGGATATATGAAGTTTTGATATTTTTGACAAAAAAAATCTAACCTTAGAGGTCAACAAGTGCTTTTTTTTTTAAATATTTTCACTGTTCACCAAGACGTAACATTTCCGTTCCATGTGTAGATGTGCAGATTCGCGCATTGTATTTTGTGTCTGTATCTTGTGTTTGTCTTATTTTATATACCTATAAGTATTAGCTATATGGGAAACCATGATCTTCAGGTTGTATGAAGTCAAAAATCAGGATGGGGTATTCTCCTAACTACTTTAATTATGTATCAGTATACTATACTGTAGGAGTTAGTTTTCAAGATATCAATGTACCCCTGAGGCTCAGAGACTCTTATTTTAACTATCCCAGTGATAACTTCCCTAGTGATAAAGTAGAAACTGGACGATTTCGAGGACATAATTACAATTTGGGCATACGTTTATTATATCTACAGATAAAAGCTAATGAAGTTATTTGGTATTTTTAGCCTGTTTGCAAAAAAAAATATATGCGATTATAACAACAGACAAATAGATAAACCGCCTTTTGATATCAACAATATCAACTATAACATCTCGTGCAGCCTTGGATCCGTATCTGAGGTGGCATCAAGCAGTATTTCTGGAGGAGGACGTATGAAGAGTTAAAATAATTGTGCTTAGTGCAGCATGGTGTCAGTTTCTGAATAACTAAAAAGTGTGTCTCATAAATGCAAGTCTTTTATGTTGAATCTTATTTACATAACTCCCTGTTCTATTCACTTGCACCATCAAACATCAGGCTCCATTGCCATTATCCAGAGATAAGCCCAGTGATTTAAATCAGTGAAATAATTGTGGGCCGAGTGTAACATACCACTCAGCCAACGATATACTATTACTACTCTCTGCATTATGCCTATGCTCATTTAAATATGTTTTACAAGTGTATACCTTACATCCAATATAATGTCATCAGACATTCTTTTTTTCAGACTTTTTTCTTAATATGTGGCTTTAATCTTTGCCAATAACTGATGCCTTAGAAAGTTTATCATGAGCAACGTCTTAAAACTTTAAACATTAGGAAAAAATCAGTGATTGTTCCTAGCTGTTTGCTGCTGGTGGAGAAGGATAAAAATTTAACTGACTGGCTGACTTCTCACTGGTGTTCGCCATTATGTGCTCTTAGTATCATATATTTTGTATATGCTAGCAAGTACATATACTTATAACTATACTAACAATGCAAATCTATGATAAAATCTACTTGGCCAGTATCATCGAATTGTATCATGTACTGTTCCAGTATGGATATATATATATATATATATATATATATATATCTTAGAGTAACACAAAATTATCTGGAATATTACACAATACTTCAAATTATCAATTGCTTTGTTTTTGCGCTATAGATAATTATTTTTTTCTATAATTATTTATTTATCATTTAGCCATTCCAAGATGGAGATACGAATAAAGTAATATGACTATGACAAAGACGACATACACTCATTTGAGGTGTTTGTTATGGATATGTCATAAACAACTTTATACCCAACCTTCCTTTTCCAGGCATAGCACCCATATTACCAGGCTTTTGTCCATTGCCAACACGTCATTATATGATATTGGCCTTAATGAGCTTCGTAATGCACATTCCAACCAAGAAATCTAGATGCCTTGTTCAAACCTATCAGTGGGACAGATATGTATCTGCTACCATTGCCACCCCTTCTTATAACTGGAATATTGCTAACAATCTATGTATATCAGCCTGTGGTCCCACACAATCCACAACACATTACTGACTGTGACGCAAGTCAGATTTGTATGCCACCTGGTGGTGAATAATGTCATTAAAACAGGTTCGACCAGTGCTCTAGCTGTGTTAAGTCTTTTTAAATATCGAATTTCAGCGCTCTAAGGGTGGGTTTGAAACAATCGAGACTTCACATGTGTTTCGTCCTGAATGTATTCAATGAAAAAATGTGGGAAGAGTGGTATTAAAACTGTTTATAACTATAAAAATAAATAAAGAATAGGTTACTACGCAGGGTCGGCAAAATGTATCTGGTGAGAGTACCCCATCCGGACCTTTGACCTCAAAATTCCTTCATGCAACAAGATAAGGTTTTTCTAACTTGATATGGTGGAACCAGGTGGCAGATATACAAAATGAAGACAACATACATTAGCATGCTCACAATCATTTATATGTAGAGCGAACGGAAAAGTTAAATTCTACAAACTTAGATATATTTTTTTAAATATTGATTTTCAGCGCTCTAAGGGTGGGTTCATGTTTTCTGAAAAATATCATAACTTTACCTATGTTTCGTCCGTACAAAAATAAAGATTTTGTTTTTACACGGGGTCGACAAAATGTAACTAGTGATACTACCCCATCCAGACCTTTGACCTCATAAGTCCTTCATGCAACAACTTATGGGGTTTCAAATGGGACATAGTGGTACTAGATGAGTGATGGACCAAATGAGGTAAGCATACCTTTGCAGGCTCATAACCATGCAAATTTACAGGGAACGGAAAAGTTACATCTGGAGAACAAAGCTGCCTTTAATTTTGAATATTGATTTTCAGCGCGTAAAGGATGGGTTTAATTTTTCTGAAATATTCCGGAACTTCAGTGATTTGTCATTCGGTATGTAATAAATGAGAATAAGGATGCTCAATGATTTGAAGATTGCTTAAAACCTTTTAGTTATGAATTTTGAATTACCTGGTGTCTTAAAAAATACAGTATTTGGGCTCGAGGGTACCCTTGAACATCTATCATTTCAGGTACTTTGCTGCCACGGTGAAGTTCTACACCCACCCTAATCATGTCCTTGGGATATTTTCCTGTCATAATAACCACTCAGACCTTTGCCACTTTTTGGGTCAAGCGTTACAGGACTTGGCTCCCAGACTAATAGCAATCCACATTTAACAACACTGAACATTGCTGTCTGATACCAACCATAGCTAACATGACAATCCACATTTAACCAAACTTAGCGTTGCTGTCTGATACAGTATCAACCATGACCTCGTGTTCAACTTAGCACACACTTCTTTCTGACATCTTATTTGCAAAGATAAAAACTTTCAGATAATAAGTGATAAAACCTTGTGCTGAGCTTGTTGCTAATTCTGCTGTGCAAAGCCAAAAGGCAGTATCTGACAATCAAGCAGATACCGCCTTTTGGTTAATTGTTGTGTATGTCAAGTATGAAAAAAATGAATTACTTTACCTAAATTAACTCTTATCCTGCTAAGTTAATTTCTTTAAATTTTCACCCACTTAAAAATGTTAAAGTTGTGTCTCGCTGCGGCGACCCAAAACTTTAAGTGTGCGAAATATACCCATATCTGTTTAATTTGACCACACATATTTGCAAATCTTGATGTTTAGACACACATTTCAGTCCCAATAACAGTGATTTGGTCGTCTAATGAAACATATTAAAAACGCCAATAGTCGTGATTAGCAGGCGGAGGGTTGAGGAAATATAACACGTGACGTCTAACCACAACTACAAAGATATCCGTTTCTTCAGAACTCGTGAAGCTAGCTCTAAAAAGCGAGACATCTCTAAAATCTAAGGCACAGGGGTTGTGTGTCTTGGGTGGCTTCTTTGAAAAATTGAATTTTATAGCTCAGAACTCCAGTGGTTGTGTGTCTTGAGTGGCTCCTTTGTAAAATTGAATTTCATAGCTCAGACCTCCAGGGGTTGTGTGTCTTGAGTGGCTCCTTTGTAAAATTGAATTTCATAGCTCAGACCTCCAGGGGTTGTGTGTCATGGGTGACTCCTTTGTAAAATTGAATTTCATAGCTCAGACCTCCAGGGGTTGTGTGTCTTGGGTGGCTCCTTTTTAAACTTGAATTTCAAAGCTCAGACCTCCAGGGGTTGTGTGTCTTGAGTGGCTCCTTTGTAAAATTGAATTTCATAGCTCAGACTTCCAGGGGTTGTGTGTCTTGAGTGGCTCTTTTGTAAAATTGAATTTCACAGCTCAGACCTCCAGGGGCTGTGTGTCTTGAGTGGCTCCTTTTTAAAATTGAATTTCATAGCTTAGACCTCCAGGGGTTGTGTGTCTTGAGTGGCTCCTTTGTAAAATTAAATTTCACAGCTCAAGACCTCCAGGGGCTGTGTGTCTTGAGTGACTCCTTTGTAAAATTGAATTTCATAGCTTAGACCTCCAGGGGCTGTGTGTCTTGAGTGGCTCCTTTGTAAAATTGAATTTCATAGCACAGACCTCCAGGTTTTGTGTATCTTGAGTGACTCCTTTGTAAAATTGAATTTCATAGCTCAGACCTCCAGGGGTTGTGTGTCTTGAGTGACTCCTTTGTAAAATTGAATTTCATAGCTCAGACCTCCAGGGGCTGTGTGTCTTGGGTGACTCCTTTGTAAAATTGAATTTCATAGCAGAGACCTCCAGGTTTTGTGTATCTTGAGTGGCTCCTTTGTAAAATTGAATTTCATCGCTCAGACCTCCAGGGGTTGTGTGTCTTGAGTGGCTCCTTTGTAAAATTTAATTTCATAGCTCAGACCTCCAGGGGCTGTGTGTCTTGGGTGACTCCTTTGTAAAATTGAATTTCATAGCACAGACCTCCAGGTTTTGTGTATCTTGAGTGGCTCCTTTGTAAAATTGAATTTCATCGCTCAGACCTCCAGGGGTTGTGTGTCTTGAGTGGCTCCTTTGTAAAATTGAATTTCATAGCTCAGACCTCCAGGGGCTGTGTGTCTTGGGTGACTCCTTTGTAAAATTGAATTTCATAGCACAGACCTCCAGGTTTTGTGTATCTTGAGTGGCTCCTTTGTAAAATTGAATTTCATAGCTCAGACCTCCAGGGGTTGTGTGTCTTGAGTGACTCCTTTGTAAAATTGAATTTCATAGCTCAGACCTCCAGGGGCTGTGTGTCTTGGGTGACTCCTTTGTAAAATTGAATTTCATAGCACAGACCTCCAGGTTTTGTGTATCTTGAGTGGCTCCTTTGTAAAATTGAATTTCATCGCTCAGACCTCCAGGGGTTGTGTGTCTTGAGTGGCTCCTTTGTAAAATTGAATTTCATAGCTCAGACCTCCAGGGGCTGTGTGTCTTGGGTGACTCCTTTGTAAAATTGAATTTCATAGCACAGACCTCCAGGTTTTGTGTATCTTGAGTGGCTCCTTTGTAAAATTGAATTTCATCGCTCAGACCTCCAGGGGTTGTGTGTCTTGAGTGGCTCCTTTGTAAAATTGAATTTCATCGCTCAGACCTCCAGGGGTTGTGTCTTGTTTATTTCTAATTGGCACAATTCAAAATTGTGACACAAGGCTCCTTTCTGAGAGGCGATATTCTCAATCACATGTAATAGAACAAGCGACAGGCAGACACAGACGGGCTAATACCGCCATAGATGTAAATTAGAAGGTGATTGGTGTATGTGGTAGGACAAAAGTATTACAATGGTAAATCATAAATGTAAAATTAAGCAGTCAACCTTAAGATAAAAGAGAGAATCTACCACTCAATTTTAAAAAGATCACAACAGCTCTCATAAGATTTTCATTGATGAAAGAGGTTTGAATATCACTGCCATGAAGCAGAGTTTTACAGTCAAATACCAAACCTAATTGGATTGAATAGTGCTTGGTAGATGCTCAGTTAATCCAATAATTCAAGATTTGATATGTTTATTTCTTTATCTGGAAATTGCGTTAGCAATTCCAGCTTCGAATGAATGAAAAATAGGAGCAGACAATTCACAAGGGTAAATATAAATAAAGTTTCAGTAAAATTAGGAAAATTGAAAAAAGTAAAATATTTCCACAGTTGATCGAGTACATTCAATTCGCTATTATTACGTCCCCTTGAATATGAAAGGGATATAAAGTGGCAAATGCTCTTCATATCCGTTATGTGATTATGGACGATATAACACATATTTATTGTTAAGTTTATTTTAAGGTGGAGCTACGTATGTACGGTGGGGGGGAAGAGAATGTCGTAAAGGATCTACGCTCCTCTACGCAGGTATGTTATCATTGTTTTCACCTGTTACAAGTTGACACAGTTTTTATTTCTTCACTATCGTAATTTAAATCCTTACAGCGCGGGATCGACTGCAGGAGGCCAGAAGCTGTAAGCAGGTATAACACAAGCAAGAATTCCGTCCATGCTTGCCGATAATAGGCTATATATCAAGACATCGATAAAATAACATATTTTAATAACAATTGCTCGATGTCCCGTGTTTGCTGAGACTTCACCACTACCACACTGGCACTATAGAAGTCAGGGTTTCTGAGCCTTCACCACTACCACACTGGCACCATAGAAGTCAGGGTTCTTTACCACTACCACACTGGCACCATAGAAGTCAGGGTTCTTTACCACTACCACACTGGTACTATTGAAGTCAGGGTTCTTTACCACTACCGCACTGGCACCATTGAAGTCAGGGTTCTTTACCACTACCACACTGGCACCTTTGAAGTCAGGATTCTTTACCACTACCACACTGGCACCATTGAAGTCAGGGTTCTTCACCACTACCACACTGGTACCATTGAAGTCAGGGTTCTTTACCACTACCACACTGGCACAATAGAAGTCAGGGTTCTTTACCACTACCACACTGGCACTATTGAAGTCAGGGTTATTTACCACTACCACACTGGCACCATTGAAGTCAGGGTTCTTTATGCTTTTAAAACATGCTTTTAAAACATTATACAATTATTAGGAATATTTTAATACAAACTCCAGAGAAATAAGTGTACATTTGTATATATTTTTAGGTTTCTACGCTTTCCAGAGTGTCTTTTTGGCCGCTATATAATTTGCATGTTATAGGCCTATGTGTATCTCTGGTTTTGGTGCTGGCAACATATAAACTCCATGTCTTCGTATTTTGGCAATGTCGTTTATGTGGCGTCATATATATATATATATATATATATATATATATATATATATATATATATATATATATATATATATATATACATATGACGCCACATAAACGACATTCCCAATATATATATATATATATATATATATATATATATATGTATATATATCTATGACAAAAGAGTCTGTATTGACTTTTATTCATGTCGATAAAGTAATACTATATGTCTGTCTGTCTGGTGAGATGATATTGGAATGTATAGCTGACCTCATGCATTTCAATTCAACCAAATGTGTCGACATCTATATTACAATAATACGGTTACGTTATAGCTCGATCATATTGAAATATTTTATCAGAAAAGATGTCAGAAGACATGACTTTCTCTGATATAATTCCCAAATGTCATCTTTTGGTTTTCAGGATTCGCTGCAGGTTCGTTATACGAGCATTCGGGAAGCGGAGCTAACTACTTGTGCTTGCCGCCAAATCCAACCTACGGAGCACATAAGCCTACACATTGGGCTGGTAATGGCATAGCATTACTCTTTGGTGTACAATACAATGGTTTTAATCCTCATATGCTAACTGCTGATGCACCATGTGCTGTATGTAAAGCTCCAAGATGTGCTGTGTACATGTTACCGGGCAGAGAGTCATGTTTTCCTGGCTGGATCACTGAAT
This sequence comes from Flabesymbios commensalis, assembly GCA_964017125.1. Taxonomy (NCBI): domain Eukaryota; kingdom Metazoa; phylum Annelida; class Polychaeta; order Terebellida; family Flabelligeridae; genus Flabesymbios; species Flabesymbios commensalis. Next base: position 9,931,190 of record OZ024913.1, read on the forward strand.
ATTCCGGATGGCTGGCTGCCGCTGACTTTCGAAATGCACGTACTGAGTATGTGTGTCTGGATTTTGATCCTAAAACCACTTGGCATTACAACCACGATTTTAACGCTTATTTCTATCCCGTTCAAACTTTTTGTGGATCACTCCCCTGCAGTCATTACGAAGGCGACCGTGAGCTTAGTTGTGCTGTCTGTTCACAATAGCTAACATTAAAATGACGTTAAAATAATCATGAACTAACACCAATCAATTTATATATCTACAAATTGTGTTAGATATATTTTAAAATGAAAGCCTTTGCTTTTTTATTAAGACATGGAAAGTGACAATATTTTTACACTTACAGCGCAGGGATCGACTTTAGTTGTCAGAATCTGACGTCTGTAGACGTCAGATTCTGACGACTAAAGTCTATCCCCGCGCTGTAAGATTAAAAATATTTCTAATGGTCGTAGACACATCACATAGGTATTCAAATGAATCAGAAAGAGCTAACTAGGACATTTATAATGATTTCAAATTTTAAAAAAACTCTTTAGTCTCCATGGTTTAAAAAAAAATAATTCAGCGCTTTAAGGGTTAAAAACATGTTTGAAACAGTATAATAGGCCTATGCGGTTCCAGCAACACAAGAGTCAACCCTTAAAGCGCTTAAATACATTCATATGAACCGAGGAACCAAAAGGTTATTTTCAATTTGAAATAATCATGAATGTTTTAGTGGCTCATTTGAATACCTATGTTATGTGTTTACGGTCAATATACATATTTTACTCTTTTAGTGCGGGAATCTATATTGGACGTCAGATTCTGACGTCTATAGACGTCAGATTCTGACGTCTAAAGTCGACCCCCGGACTCTAAAATAACCGTTACCAGACACTTTACGTTGACCCAATGTTATTTTAAAGTTGGGCCAGCGTCGTAGACGGTGGAGCAACATACGAAACAGCGATGGTTCCATGTCTCGAGTTTATTAGCTGGATTATAATTTACAGTTGATGATTTTAGATAAATGAGGCCAGAACATACCTCTGTTCCCGATTACACTGACTTCCCAAAGAGGGTAGGTGGGTGATTTTCTCTGTTCTTGATTACACTGACTTCCCAAAGAGGGTAGGATGTGACTTTTTTCACTTCTTTTCAGATTCCGGTTACATGGCCCTCGAAAATAGGGTATGTAGGAAGTTTGTTTTCAATTTTACTTTAAAAAAACTGCCCGTAAAAGACTGTTCGCACAAAAAAGACTGATAAACAAATTATGGTGCATTGGACGGACAATCTCAAAGAAAAATTGCCTCAAAAATATTAGTTTGGAGGCATTCAAATAGGGTCGATCGGGTAATCGGAAACAAAGGTATTTTTGGGGAGCCTTGCCTTTAAAAAAATGTAAAAAGGTTCACCCGCACTGAAAGGAATAATGGTCATACCTTACCAAATATAATAAATACATTATAATTATATATGTTATAGCTTACTATGCGCTTATATATGTTACCCCTTTAAAGTTATTATATTGGTAAATACATTGATACTTAAAATGAGTAGATTATGGCAGTGAAAATATCATAATATCTCTACAGGTACGAAACGTAATCTCTGTCACTTGAGAAAACATTTAAATCAGACTAGTTTATTATACTTAGTGACATTAATTTTATACATTAGATGAAAAACACACAACAATATGTGGATGCTCTTAGATTAGTACAATGTTCAGCTTGGTTAACGAGAATATGGGGCTTATTTACATAAATTAACAATATACTGTGACTATCACAAATTCATAACTTAACAATATACTGTGTGTATACGGATAAAAAGACCAAGTTCAGGTTGTGAGACGCATTCAAGCCTTCTTTAATAATCATATACTAAACCACACCAGAATGGTTCAGCCTTCAACAATCGGATATTAGCACTGTTCATATTACCAGTAACATTTTTAATCATGATTGATAGGACGATAATAGAAAGTTTAAAATAATAATACATGTGTGTAGGCCTATGTCTGAGAAATAAGATGCATGACATGGCATGACCCAGATTTACCCCAAAACGCTTAGTTATAGAAGTTAAATTTGCACCCACTTGAGGTTGTGTCTCGCTATCGCGACCCACAACTTCAAGTGGGTGGAAATTACTGATATTTCTTGAGACCAAATTTGAGACCAAACATTTGCAAGTATTGATGTTTAAACTCACATTTCGTTCCCAATAACAGTGATTGATTTAACCGGCTAATAAAACGAATTGAAACACGATTATTGTGGCACTTATCGTTTTAAGGGTTAGTGGTTAGTTGTACCACCTGGCACGCCGGAGCTCTTGGTATTCCTGTATACATGTTTCTTCCCTGCGAGTCAGGCAGAATATTGGAATTTTGGGTCTGAACCTTGCAATGTCGAGTTACAATAGTTTTTTTGGCATTTTTAGAAGTTAGAACTTGTATTATGTTTTAATAGCCATTTTGGCGGCCGTCTTGGATTTTGACAACCCCACATGGGTTGGACATGAAACGCCAGCTGATTCTTGATGTATGGCTTATATTCAACTGAAAAATGTAAAAATATGATTGTAATTGGATATTGCAAGGTCATCTTATGGTTCTGCCTGACTATGCCCACTCGCAATGATACAATAGTGTGGGAAGTCTCTGTGATGTGCCCGACCTCAGGGTTTGAATTTCGAATCCTGTGTCTGGAGTGTAGGGTCATCAGATTCATCTCACCATCCTCAGAAGATTTCCCCGTTCATTAATTTTATCGGAAAATACCAATATTTGTGAATGGTTGTTTCTTAAATGATCCATCTATATTTATAAGATCTAGTGAAATTCATTTTCTTTTTGTGATATAAATATGACATTTTACATATTTCAATGTAGGTCCATAAAAACAATAATGTAAAGATTCAACCTAATTTAAATTTAACACATGTCATTTATGCTGCACCCGCTTTGGAAGCTTATTATATTTTAACCAGTGTTTTGCATGCTTAGTGTAATCGACATTTATCCTGCTTATTGTATTACTGTATGCTTGGTAGAATGTAAGCTACCAATAGACATAGAATATATAATAGACAAGACGATGCATTAAAATATTAAGTGAAAGTATAAGATTTTAAATATGATCAGTCTGTCTAGTGAAATGCATATGTTGATACTACTATATATATGTCATTCTAAAACATAAGTGTACTAAACATTTTAAATAAAACAATGTTGTCCAAAATAATATTTTTATCATATTTACTGTACCTGATTCAATAGATATTATACATTTTAAATGAATGTGTTTTGTCCCTGGTTTTAATCAGCAGCAATCATGTGTTATATTTTGGTGATGAATGTGTTATGAAACAAATCATTTATTTTAGGAATATTGTGCTGATCTGGTTTTGCATTGGTTGTTTATTTTTTGAAAATAATGTATTTGATTCAAAATAAAATTCAAATGTGAATTCCTTTGAGTCAAAACTCACATCTATTAATAGAACTGTAAAATATACTATTCAGTGTATATATACTATTCTTCGTATGCTAATTTAAAAGCGAATTTCGTTATCATCCGAAATATTAGCTTAAAGCACTAAACTGCCTGACTCCTCTCTCAAAGGCTGTCGTGTTTATTTTTTGTAGAATTCCTGCGAATTGGAAAATTACGGCATAGTTAAACCGACTAAAATCAGAATGCGCATAGTCAAATTTAATACAATTGTTATTAAAATACTCTACTCATTAGAGTTTAATTGTTACCACATTCTCTGATGTATGTGTCAAAGCCATGGTCGGGGTCCTTCAAAGGTATCCTGGTGGGTAATGATGAAAGCAAACCAAATGCCGAGAGCAAGAACCCCGCACCGAAATCAAGCGTTTACAGGCAGAGTTCAAAAGATAAACATTATGTTTATATCGATTTATTGCGTGGACATATCATAAGAAATAATATATATACAAATATATTTAGACTGGTGATTTGCGCAAACATATTGTATTGCGTGCGTCAGTCATTAGACGGAGGCAAGGTCGCCGTCCTATTTAAACGTGGCTAGGCCACAGCTTGATTTTCCAGGCGCATGTACATATGGCCCCGATGTCGGGCGATCATCGTACGATGATCGTCTGATCTTCATACGATCTCAAATTAATTCCTTCCCAGGACTGACTTCGGGTAAAATTTGAAGTGAGACTTAAAAAAAATTCTGGCCACCTTTTGACGCTCCAAAGCGCGACCAATATTCATGCGACCATCGGCCGACTGAAAAACGACATTGACCGATCATCGGCGACCGGATTGGATTGGTGACCGATGTATAAGGCTGATCAAAAAAGAGGTTTTCAATGAGTATTTTCATAAAGCTCATTTCAAACTCTTGGTGCTACAACAGATAAATTCTGGCCGATCTCACTAAGAATCTTAAAATTAGGATTATTTTAACTTTCTCTCAATTTCCATTAGATTTATCTTAACTTTTCGTATGGAAATGAAAGAAAGTCAGGATAATCTTAATTTTAGGACAGCCGATCCAGATCACTGGTATACTGGCTACCCACTGGTCAGAGCAGGTGATGGATCCATAATTTAAAAAATGGTGGGGTGTCAGATTAAAAAATAAGAAAATTGTTATTCGTGTAGATTTAAATATTAACTACATCTTAGACGTTTGTATATAACCCTAAAAATAACACTCATTTCTTGCAAACAAATAATAATTGAACGTACTCGTGTTACACACTCATCTCAGTCAGTTATTGATCATATCTATACGACGACGCCGCAAAATCACTTAGATTACGGGATACTGAAATATTTTCTGAGTGATCATTACTTGATATCTACAACTCCGAAATTTCAGCGCTAAGCTTCTTGTCTGAAAATTATTCACACGAAAAGATTACAATAAAATGAATATAAATGACTTTGTTAGAGAATTAATGCATATCGGACCATATACATGTAGTGCTGTTATTAGAGGTAAAATAACATCTGATACCTTGGAGATACTGGTCAAATGCATTTAATACAGTGGTTAAGAAATATGTCAAAATTAAAGAAATTATAATCAAAGGAAGGCCATGGATGACCAAATTAGAATTAGAATATTGATTATGGATTTCATAATAATGTCAGAGATTCCATCTATTCCACTACATTTTGTATTGTCCAATGTCTCTACTATTTTCCTAATATTATTTTCATCAACAGCTGTGAAGTTAAAGTTTTCATCTCGTTTGTCAGACAAAAAACAAGCAACATTATAGTATATAATAGGTACCTATTCTACATGGGTTTTCCAGATATTGGGCATAGTAATGTCAATAATGGCCGCAAGTCAGCCATTTTGAATTTGATCGACTACAACTTTTTCAGGGCATATCCCTCCTTGAAACCCCACATTTTGTTCTATAGTAATGGTGTAACTATCTGTCACGGTTTTCCAACTATTACGCATATTAAAAAAAATTTGATAGTCTGCCACTTTGGCCGCCTCGACCTAGTTTTTGCTCGAATTACGCCCATTTTCGAACATATCCGAGCTTTTTGTGAAATAGATATATGGTATACATCTTGGAGCAAAATATATATACAATATTGTTGAGTGAATCGCATTAACAAGAAAAATTGTCGATTGACAAAAAATCAAAGCCATAAATGTGCATTCCAGTAACGCGTAATAGTGCTAAAAGTGGCGGGCAGACGTACGGACTGACGACGGACGCGTCGCATGACAACAATAGGCATCCAACTGAGGCCTAAGAAGTCAAGACTCAAATCAGCAAAGCATCCAGACAACGGAACAAAACATGCAACCAAATAAACAACCTACTGTACAGAACAACCAATCAGCAAATCATCAAGCTGCCAATAAGTAATGAGTCAACCAAGCATCCAATCAACAAAATAGACATTCTGCCACGAAGGAAGGAAACAGTCAACCAAGTAACATAGACAGTGTGCTAGTCAGGCTACCAAGGGATCAAACAACCAAGCAGTCAAGCAGCTATTGCAGCCAGTAAACCAATATATCAAATAATCAAGCAGCCAAATAGCCACAACCAAGCAGCCAGACAGATATAGCAGCAAAACTACAAAGCAAAGAGACGAGTAATCAATCAACAACCAAGGCAACAGACATCAAACAGACATCAAGCAGACAAACCACCTAACAACCAAGCATCAAACAAGCAGCCAAGCAATTAAGTTATCAAGCAACCAATAGATCAAACAACAAAACAGCAAATCAGGCTAGCAACCAAACAGGCTAGATCAGCCACAGGAATACAACATAAACAATTATTTATTTTTTTAAAGCTAACACTTGAATTTCAGAAAAATGTTGTCCGTCGGACAACCTCTCGATGAAATTAGAAAAGGAGGGTCTGTCGAACATGTGAGGCCCCGGCAGTAGTGTATTGTACTGAAAATGTACTCTGTTAGAAAGGATGTTCTGTCGAATATGTGAGGCCCCGGCAGCAGTGTATTATCCTGAAAATGTACTCTGGTACAAAAGGATGGTCTGTCGAACATGTGAGGCCCCGGCAGCAGTGTATTATACTGAAAATGTACTCTGGTAGAAAAGGATGGTATGTCGAACACGTGAGGCCCCGGCAGCAGTGTATTATACTGAAAATGTACTCTGGTTGCACATCTGTGTAGAATCGGGATCCACCGTTTAAATACATTCGTTTTCACAACGTGCCACCGACTGTAGAAAATATACTGCGGCCGAGTAGAAAGCATACATAGCATCCGGAGCCCTAACACAGTGTACTGCCACTAGGCGGATGGCCAGGTGACAAAATGGTTGTCTTGGCAATGCTGTGATAGAGCGAAATAAAAAAAGACGAAATCCCCATAAATACACATCCTTTGCAAATGAAATTGTTCGCATACCTACCTATGGTAAATGTTTAGCTTTGATTCAAACATGTCCTAGAACCATTGTTGACTTAAAATAAACCCATTTGGAATAAAAAATAATGAGCTATTTCAACATATTACACACTTTTTTGGTTGGACGTAAAATTTGAGCACTTTTCTTCCGGCACGGGAAAGTAGAATGTATTTCACATTCTTGCCAAATGAGTTCCAAAATTAAAAAATGTACCGACATCTTTGATATCAGTTGAAAGTTACTATCAAGGGATTTAACGTTGGTGCATAATATTTTATTTCTGTTAAATACGAAATGTACAGCAAAGCTCTAAGTTTGCATTTTATCACTTGAACAATTTACAACGTTTTCTCAGTGAATACAAGCAGGACTTCATGTTAACTTTATATGGTATAAATGTTTGTTTAAACTTTTACGTTCTCTGGAGACATATTTCAAAAATGATCTTGACCACTGAAGAAGTGATTACAACCACTTGAAAAGTTATCTTAGCCACTACAAAAGTGATCTTGACCACTGAAGAAGTGATCACAGCAACTTTAAATGTTATCTCAGCCACTACAAAAGTGATCTTGGCCACTGTAGAAGTGATCACAACCACTTAAAAAGTTATCTTAACCGCATAGAAGTGTAACTAAAATTATGTAGCAAACGTTCTCAGTTTCAAAATGAAGGCGGCTTGGGCTATATCATATCCACTGAAATCATAATCTCTTATGTACAAACATAATATACATTAGAAAACATAAGGCCTAATATCAAACGCAATAACGACTAAATCTTTAAACCGCCAAGTGATCTTATTTCAATTTTCACCCACTTAAAGATGTGTCTCGCTACCGCGATCCACAACTTCAAGTGGGTGAAAATTCTCATTATTTCCAAATTTAAAACCAAAGATTTACAATTCTTACTGGTGGAGCATCAATTTTATCACAAAAACTGGTATTTGACACGATATCAAAATATTGAAAACGATAATAGTCGTGCTAAGTGCGTTAAAGATAAAATAGTTCAATAGATTGCATGATAAACATCATATTTTTGTAATGAATTTAAAAATAAAATTTGCACTGATGATCGAATGTTTACCGTGTAGCAGTTTCGGTTTCAGATATTCCCCTCCATTCGTGTTACCCCGAGGATAATTTTATTTAAATCAGTTTCTAGTTACCCCCTCTAGTTTCAAATTATTCCCCAAATTTTATCACTCAACTTCCATTGATAATTGATTTATAATAGATGGATGCGTGTGCTAAATCGAAAGGTAAATATGTTCAAGCAATCATGATCAATTGTGCATTGTTGACTCAGTGTTTTCATCTAAATCTCCTTCCACACTCCACAAATCCTCTGGTGGAGTATTGCTACTCTTTATCATAACATCTTTAATGCTCTGCGAATCCAAAGGGCGGCGTCTTCTTGCTTGTTAAGTAAGCATATGTTGCCGTTGGATTTGCACAGCACACACTGTCTTCATCATCATTATCATTCATGGACCACCATGGCTATATGTTTTCTTTTCGTGTGAATGTAGATGTATTTTTTTGTTGAGATTTATTGTAAAATGGACAATTGTACATGTATTTTTTGTTAGGAGCTGGCTAGTGACTGGTAACGGCTGTCCAGTTTAAATGTATTCTGAATCACATGTTTTTTTCCACCCACATTCTCCATCATCTCCTCGCTCACACAAATTCTTGTTGTAGCACAAGTAATCCACGTAGGCAGGCATTACGCATTCATCTACTGTGGAGGCACATTGCTCAAAACATGTCTTAATCTGAAAAATACGTACCATTATGTTCAACTACAAATTAAATTGCAAGGAATTTTAAATCTAAATAATACGAAAATCAAGGGCTAAAGCATAGAAGGGTTATAAATTAAATAATTAAACTGGGTCAATACGCAGATGACACTCATATTTTCTTAGATGGATCAGAAGGAGCCTTAGATTCAACCTCAAAAGTTTAGGAAGAGTTTAAACCACTATCTGGATGAAAAATGAAAAAAAGAAAATGGAGAATTAAAAATATATATGGGTAGGATCAATGATCAATTCCAACCTGAGGTTGTGTTCCAAATATCATGGATATAATCTAGACTGGGTGATATATGGTAGTTTTAAAGTATTAGGAATAAATATGAACGCTGACTTATCCGATATTTATAGAAATTACCTTGACAATTTTTTTTTCGAAATTCGATCTTTATTAGCCATACGGGTGCGGCGCCTCATAGAATCACAGTAATAAAAAGTTTAGTTCTTTCAAAGCTTGTATACTTGTCTTTATATCTTCAAAACAATGCTTTTCCGTGCATAAAGATATCAATCATCTTTTTACAAATTTATTTCAAAAGATAAACCTAAGAAAAAATCGAGAGATACGTTGTAACAACCATTTATTGGAGGCGGGTTGGGCATGTTAAATATCGAACACTTTTTAAAATCACTCAAATTAACTTTGTTGAGAAGAACCGTTGAGGGAAATCTTTCTAATCAATTTGCTTTTCAACAAATGATATTTAAAAAAATCATATCAAGCGTATAGATAATAAGTTTTGTAACTTGCATTAACTCAGTAGATAAAATAAATAGCCTATGGAATGTTAGATTAAAATTCTAAACGCAGTTTATGATTCAATAGTCACTTTAATGATTGTCGTATATGTATATATAACTAGGCTAAACAAGGTATATTATTTATTAAAGAAATTTGAATGGAAGAAGGTACCTTAATTAAATTTTCGAATATAAAACAACGTTTTAAAATGAAAGGAAGGTATTTAGATTACATTAATTTGCAAAAACTTTCCAAAAGCACGGTGTGAATTAATAAAGATCATTAATTAAGATCAATAGAAAATAAATGTTTGCTAATAATACCACATATTTTAAATTCAGTCAATCAGTTACTAAAAGATCCGGATGGCAGTAAGACAATCAATAATGTGTTTTCTAAATGCACCAGTAATATTCAATTAAATGTATTTCAATGTAAACTAGTTGATAATATTTTCCCAACTAATGTTTTTTTAGACAAAATAATCTTATCCCAAAGAGATATATGCTGATTTTGTCAGACTGATATAGAAACAATATTACATGTATTTATTGAATGTCAAATAATATCAGATAACGTGAACATGGACATACAGTTTTTTTTTTCACTAGCGCTGACAGGCCAACGGCGCTGAATTGTGTACAACCGCTGTTCTGCCACGGACCTTAACGGCGCCCAGTTCGGGATTAAATCGCAATTCGCTGACTTACCTACAATGTATAGGTCTTCACTACCATATTTGCCTCATATCTGCTAAGATTTTTGATTGTTAGAAAAAAAAGTATGTTTACATTACATTTATATATCCGAAACTGACCTGGAAGGCTCCACGTATTCTCGGTTGGACTGAGGTGTTAAGGCGAGACTTTGTGAGATAGGTAATATAGTCAGGTAACATATTCGAACGATGACAGCATCACGCATGTGCATTCGCAGTCCGACGCACATGTTTTTGTGTTTATATTTACTTCAAGCTGTTTGGAGCATGCGCTTTTGGAGACGAATTCTCCTCACATAGATGTCGCTTATGTCGCACCCGGAAATATTGATGCAAAATATACCGCCGCCAATTGTAGTTGTATTTTACTCAAATTCAGGTCCGATATGTCACTCAAGAATCACAGGGATGTAATTAATATATTAATTTATAAGTAAGATGATGTTAGATTGGCCCTAGCTCAACAAAATGAGTGCAGAATAGCAATTTTAAGTTGGTATCAAAGCCACTTGGATACTCAATTCACGGCTCTGTGGCTTACTGCGCTCGCCCAGGGCCGTTGTTTACTCGGCTAGGTTTTCACCGGAATACATTATTTTGGGTGCTGACCACGATGTTGCTACTATAGAAAATATATCATCAAATAAGTCAATCATTTAAACTTATTTGCAAAAAAGACAATTCATTTCGTTTGAAGGTATTAGGAGATATTTTTATATATATACAGACTGCACCAGAGAATAAAACCCACAATAAATTTTCACAAAAGTAGAAAAAATATATAGATGTTGTACCAGATATTTAAATTAAGTTTTATATACTTTCATGATTATCATATATTCTCCACCTTGGAGGTGAGAGTGTGTATTTGTCACTTAACTATAATTTATGGGAGATATCAGAAGAGAAACAAATGTGTATCAATTGCTTAATTACAGAAGTCAGCGAAGGCCAAAAAATGTTGTTTTTTTCATTATGATTTTTTATATTGACATAATTTCATAACAAACAAAGCTATAACAAAGTTTAACTGGATGGAATATGAAATAGATGTTTCAGAACAATCTCACGTAGCCTGTATAATTAAATTGAGGGATAAATATTTTTTTAAATTTGTCTTCTTCCTTCTAGGGTAATGCACAATTGCATAGTCTCAATCATAGAGTATGATGACGTTTGAAATGTTTCTGATTTCTGATATTCAGATTCCTTTAAACATACTAATTTTTATCACATTGTGTAGCCCACCCCTGGCTGGCTGACTTATCTTTGGAAAGGACCGACTGTATTTATTGTATTTGTCTGTCAGTAGGCAGTGTCTCTAAGTGGTTATAGCCTTTTGTCTTTGAAGAGCAGCATCGTATTGTTAGGCTTTGTATTGTTCGTGCGTGCAAAAACGGGTTGAAAATCCCACAAAAAAATATACTAATTAATTGATTAATTGCCTTAATCCTTACAACTCGGGGATCCGCATTATACGTCAGAATCTGACGTCTGCAGACGTCAGATTCTGACGTATAAAGACGGTATCCACACTGTAAGAAATGAAAAATGTATAATGGCCGTAGACCCATAACATAGGTATTCAAATGAAGCGAAAAGAGCTAACTAAGCCAACTATAATAGTCTATGGAATAAGTCAATGCAGTGTGCACTTTGTAAAGAAATCATGAAATTTGACACAGATGACCTCTAATATACCCTTTTCGAATTCTGATATAGGGCAGTGGAATTTGACCTCGTTTTGACCTTCTAATTTGCATATTTTCAAAATGGCCGCCATCTGATAGGGGTAATTGAAGTGGAAATGTCAAAATCGAGATACAGACCTGCAAATAGTCTCAAATTGAAGGTAATAATATGCTGATTACAAATTTCGAACAAATTTTATTGTTATACATCATTTTCTTAACCTAATTTGCATATTTCCAAAATGGCCGTTAATGACAAAGTGAAAAAAGTGAAAAAGTTAAAAGCGAGATAGAGACCTACAAATAGACTCAAATTAAAGATAATAAGCTGATTTCAAATTTCAAAAAAATATTATTGTTTTACATACTTGTCTTAACATAATTTGCATTTTTCAAAATGGCCGCCAATTGCCGAGAAGCAGGAGGCATGTTAAAATTAAGACCGAGACCTGTAAATAGGCTGAAATAAAATGACCACCATTTGTGTAAGGTCAAACAATGAATTGGTATAATTTCAACAGAATATAATGATTCATGATTTTGGTGTCTACCAAAGGGTTTTCGGGGATGCCTGACATATAGTGGTGTAGTCAAAAAGTATTTTTAGACATTGCATTCTGGGTAAAATCCAAGATGGCCGCTATCTATTCAAGGTCAAACAATAAATTTATATCATATTCTACAGAATAAAAGCAAAATCACGATTTTTGTGTCTACCATAGGGTTTTCGGGCCCGACCTAGTGGTGTAATCAGAAAGTACTTTAGACAATGCATTGTTGGTGAAATCTAAGATGGCCGCCTTGTCTGCAAGCCTAAAAATATAATTGGATATCATTTTCGACAGACAAACAATTCCAAAGTATTTTTAAAGACCAAAGATGACCACAAAGATTGCAGCCAATACATGTAATTATGCCTACCGAAAGTACAATTTTTAGCTAAAAGTAATACCAAATTTTAGGACAATGTTAACGCAAACCATCCATTTTTTGTAACAAGCAAATGTCACAATACATCTGATACTATCTAAATAAAATATACAGGAAAATATCTACTTTGACATGTACATATTGATACAATAAAACAATAATACCAACATCGCCCTTTGACCACTTTTTGTCGTCTTTTAGTGCATCTTCGACACCCTTTAACACCTCTTTCCTGCCATTCAACGTTGCTCTGTCGTTCTTTAACGTTTCTCCATCACCCTTTAATGCCTTCCTATTGCCCATTAATGTTTTTGCATCACCTATTAACGCCTTAAGATTGAGATTAGGGCTTCCTCATCAACCTGTTATGCCTGCCTATCCTCCTTTAATCCATCTCCGTCACCTTTTAAAATAACCGGTCACACATGAATGCCTTTCCGTCGCCCTTCAGCATCTCTCCATCGCGTTCTAACGCATCTTCGTCATCCTTTAACCCCTTTTTGTCTACCTTCATCACCAAGTAACGCCTGTTCATCCCCCGTTTATTCCACAGCAGTCTAAGTCCGAGCAGAGATCGGACGTAAAATTTATGACGCTGCAGAGCATAGCTCGGACCTGGCAATAATGCTTAACCATTCACCAGGCTACCCCACTTGCCTAACAGTAAACATTGCATGGGGAGCCTAAATCACATGAGGGTGATTTGTCACAACCGCTTCTGAACTAAAAAATGGAACACAAGGCTCGGATGAATATGAGGCTCTGAGTATTTCTCCTGCATGTATGAAATTTTGTATACTCCCCAGAACATATAGGAAGGTTCCTAAATCCCATGGTAATAACTTATTTATCCTATTAATGTGTGTATAGGCCTATTGAATGCTTAAAGGAACTGTCTTTGATTTATTTAGATATATTCTGTGTTATTGACATAATTTTGTACTCTTAAATTCTGTGGTTCACAAAAATACGATTTAAACAAAAAATCTGAAAATTTGCTATTTAAATTAACATATTCAAACTTGCTCCGTTTACCTTAGCAACATCACATTGACCAATCAAATAGGGTAATTTTTTTTATGTTGTGTGTGTGTGCTCCTGGGATGGATGGGACAAGCATATGTCATCATTCTAAGTTGATATTAGAAGTATGAGAATATGTTTCAAAATCACAAAAATCGCTAGACTACACAGACGTCCAATGTCTACACGACCAGATTGCTATGAGTTAACGATTTCCCATTGCTCTTTAACTCCTCTTCATCGCCCTTTATTGCCTACTTGTCACCTTTTTTCACACCCCAGTCGGACTTTAGCGATTTTCCATCGTCCTTTAACGTCTCCATGTAGCCCTTTTCTACATCTTCGTCACCTGTTGAAATATCGTCGCAATTCAAAAAAAATCACTTTAACGTCTCTCTGTCACCCTTTAAAGCCTCTTTTTCACACCTCAGCGCCTGATAATTGCCCCTTAAAACCTTTTCGCCACCTTTTAATGCTTCCCCTTAGACCTATAACGCATTTCCGTCGCCCTTTACCGCCTCTCCGTCGCCCTTTGACGCCTTTTCTTGGCCTTTGATGCCTGTTTAATGCCTCCTTGTCACTATTTAACACATCTGCATTGCCTTCTTCTAATGCCTCTTCGTCACAATGTAAATATTTTTAGTTGATCTTTAATGCCTTTCTATCTCCCTTTAACTCGTCGTCATCACACTTTAGCGCCTCCACGCCTTTTTTCAAGCCTTCAATGCCTTTCCATCGCCCTTTAATGCCTCTACGTCGTCACTAATGTACATCTGTTTTGTACTCTAAATATGCCGCAAAAATAAACATTTTTTTAAAACAAGGAGCTATATATAACCCAAAAATCTGTGCTTAAATCTTATGATTTTTTTTCAACAAACTATATTCATATGGGGTATTTTATGTTTTGTTTTGGCAATATAACCAGATAATGCATTACATTTTAGACATTTTAAATATAAATATGACATGAGGTATCAACGGGGTAATGACAGCCCTTGTGTTTGGGCAATGTGACCTAAGCTTCTGGATGGTTACAGTTACCTTTCAAAGAAAATAATGAATATGTTTATATTCAACCAGCATGAAATAAATTTATTGTTTGACCTTGGCAATTTGGAATTTTCCCCACAATGCAATGTCTATATATAGTACTTTCTGGTCATACCACTATGTCGGACATGGCCGAAAACCATATGGTAGACGCCAAAATCATGAATCTGCTTCTATTCTGTCCAAAATGATATCAACTAATTCTTTGCCCTTGCACAAATGAGGGCCATCTTGGACTTTGCCGCCATTTAAGAAACATCAAATGGCCAACACATTTTTCTGAAAACCCATAATATATGTAGGCCCTACCAAATATTATGTTTATCATGTTATCAAACATTAACATATTATGGTTTGGGTTATTAATGTATGTTTACGTCGTGTCTATTAAAAGTTTGATCATAGACGATGAATTGGCATCTGCCATCAGCTTCTGGTATCACCTACCAGATACATATTTATTTTGTGTCATCCATAAATGGATATTTTGTGTGGTGGTATACTTCAAGCAGGTTTTCAATATTTGGTAAACATTTCCTATGTACAGATGATGATATTTCTGGTGTTTATAGTTTATTAGCAGATTGTGAAGGACGTTCCTGGCGTGATATCTCAAACTCTTTTATCTATCTATATTGATCAGTACATATAACACACGATTCCCTGGTAATAATTAAATTCCCTCATACTTTTAGTCATATATATTTTATTCTAAGCTTAGACTAATAACGTCAGACGAACCTGAATATACTGTAAATGTACCCTGAGCTAACGTTAAAGCATAAATGTTTACTATAAGCCATATACTTGGCCCCAATTGTCTAGTACTATTACTAATATGCCTTGTCTATTGGCGATAATTATGGCTAAGACTCACAAAAACACTTTTCTTTATAATATATGTAGCCTAGGTCTAATAGTAACAGAAATAGATATGAAAACTTTTTAAACAGGCCATTTTAATATACCATGACCCATTTTTATCTAATATTCTGGATGTCAGTTTTGGCGTTTTCACTGCTTTCCCCAGCGATTGGCAGCCATCTTGGAAATATGCAAATCAGGCTGATAAATTTATATATAACAATACTATTTTTTGAAATATAAATCAGCTTATTATTACCTTTAATT
The DNA here is from genome assembly GCA_964017125.1 of Flabesymbios commensalis. NCBI lineage: Eukaryota > Metazoa > Annelida > Polychaeta > Terebellida > Flabelligeridae > Flabesymbios > Flabesymbios commensalis. Next base: position 9,947,200 of record OZ024913.1, read on the forward strand.
TGAGCTTATTGGCAAGTCTCTATCTCGATTTTGACATTTTTACTGTTTTCACCTGGATATTGGCGGCCATTTTAGTAATATGCAAGTTAGAATAGGAAAATGGGATATAACAGAATTATTTTTTTGAAATTTGTAATCAGCTTGGTATTACCTTCAATTTGAGCCTATTTGCAGGTCGCTATCCCGATTTTGAAATTTTCACTCTCATCACACATGTCAGTTGGCGGCCATATTGGAAATATGCAAATTAGAAGGTCATAACGAGGTCAAAAGTGACTGCCCTATATCAGAAATCAAAAAGGATATTTCAGAGGTCATCTGTGCCAAATTTCATGAATTCTTCACAAAGTGCACACGGGGGTCCATATGTAAGACTTATTCCATAGACTATAATGATTTTTCATGGTTTATACACAATATTTCAGCGCTTTAAGGTTTAATAATAGTATGACTCATATATGACTCATATATAGTATGACTCATATATGACTCATATATAGTATGACTCATATATGACTAATATATTACACCACGTGGGTTTTTAATACCGCAAGTCCCATCTCAAGGCGAACAAAAGTCATACCCCAGCTGTAAGTGATTATGTTCAACTAAAATTACATTGCAATATTGAAAGACTTTGAACAAAATTTGTTAACATGAAATGGTGTATGTTCAGTTAAAAGTTATTGACTAATTAATGAATAAAATTAATCAAGTTGAAAGTGGTATGACTCCTCAATAAACTGCGGATCTGATCATTAATATCATATTTTATACTTGGGTATTTATTATAATCGGAACATTTTATATTCACCTTGACATGGGATTGGCCGCCGCGGTTCTCGCATTAAGGTGAATAAAACATACGAATAAACATGAAAATAAGTAAAACGGGTACAAAAAAGGTTCACAATAGAAGCTATGTTAATAGACATATATATAAATCTACACATATATTTAATCTGTTCTCACCGTGCAGTTACAGAGGCCGTCAAAATATCCTCTCCTGAATCGTCTCACATTTATTTTCTCAGAGTAATTGCACGAATCAAAGAAAAAGGATTTCTGTCCATTCACAAGTGCCATCTCCCCTGTAAATGTAAAATATGGACAATTTGATTAAAAACGAATAAATAAATTCATGAATAAATGATTCATTCATTGAATTATTCATTCATCCATTCCAAATGCGTGTGAAATATTCACATCTTTGCTCTGATCAACTACTGTGTGTGTCCTGTGGTAGGCTACGTGGCTATACCTGCAAATAGCATCGCTCCTCTATCTATATTGACTATGGTCTTTATCACACTCTATGGCACACTTTATTTTCTTTGAAAACAACAAGATGCTGTACCGAAATCAGTGTAGATTTCAAAGACGACATTATTTACACCGATCGTGTAATGGTATATCATAAAGGTTTTACTTTTATGAATGTTCCTGTTTACTGAACTTTGCATTTGAAAAAGATGAATGGTTATAATATCACTTACAATACATTACTTAGTTTACGAATTATTATTAATAGCAAAATGATCTACTAAGATCTTAAAAAATATTTGTAAATAATTTTGAATATGTTTGTGAAGATAAATCCGATGGTAAAAAGATATCATGTACATATCAGCATGACACTTTTTGGTGAAAAGGATCAGCTTTACATTTATTAGTTCATAAAAAAGTACAAACTATTAATTTGAAGTAAAATAGAAGTGTTATTTGAATGTTTTTACCCATGACGATGCTCCTGCCTGTCCAGAGGTACCACCCACACAAGCCACTGCTTTGCGGGGTGAAGGCATATCTGGTATCTGGCTCTTCTCCCTGAGTCAACAGAAAAACAGAATGTGTTTGGGGGGCAATAGTAGACCAGCCAACACTGAAAAAAATATTTGTTACGGCATGGAGGGGTAATAGAGGGCACCCATGCTAGATCGATCACTAATAGGATAAGGAATAACGTGTGGGTGGATGCCACCGTCACTTATGATTTTGAAGGTCATTTCAAAGGTCACAAAGTTCGAAATGGGTATTTATCATCACATACTATTTATTATTGGTAGTAAATTCCATTATTTTGAATAACTTTATTTATGATTTTGTTTTGCGGATATTTGTGGATTTTATTATTAATTTATTATTAATTTCAAATTATTGAAAATATTTTTTTAATTTATTTTTTAAAAAGTGATGGAGTACCAATTTTGTATTGCTTTTGTGCGACCCTCCTTTGCATTGCATCCTGCCTCTGTGATGTTGTATGTTTCTGTAGCCCATTGTGCTCATATTTATATATAGACACTAATGATTAACTTGATACTTAAATGTTTTATCATGAAATTAAAATAAATTAATTAGGTAAATTATAATTTATAGTCCAGATGAGATGGAGGACTTTGTCGGCTAAGTTTTTTGAAAAATCATGTATATTTCCGGGTATTATATATTAACCTGTTCAAAATGCCGCGATATACTTACATACATTTGTATTTTACAAAAAAATCAAGATGGCCGCCAACTGGTTACTAAACACGCAGCTGCCTATACGATCGTGTAAATTTATTTTAGGTTTAGATATATAGCTTATTTCAAGAGTGTTATGTGTTTTGAGAAGGCATTAAATAAGCGCATCTATGTTTACTATCTGCAAAATATAATTGAACATAAATGTATACGATCTTGCTGTGGCTATAAGGGATGAATTCGCATCTAGCATGATGCTTGTCCTGTCAACAAATAGTGCTATATTTATTTCGAAACAGTTCTTCGAAGCATTTGCTGGAAGTTTTTCTTTTTTATTTTCACGTTTAGGTAAATCTAACAATTATTTTACTTCAGTATGTGCGGAAATACCGTTATTTAAAAAATAGTTATTCAATCAAAAAGCCTGAACACAAAAATGAATTTACACGTTTGTGTAAAGTATTTACACTATATGCATATTTTCACGAACGGATCAACAAAGCACATCATCGACAATATTTGAACAATGAACTACAAATGGTCACAAAAGGTCACAACATTTTAAGGTCTAGCCATACTATTAGGTCATATCTCAATATCCTGACTATAAAATGTAAAGTCCTGGAATTTTAAATGTATTTCTCTGTAAGTGTATTGTCTTATATTGTTAATTAAACAACAGTAAACTAATATATTTTTATATTATAGTACCACGCATGATAATTATAATGACTTTATAACGAATTTATATATGCTCATTGTCACAGTGGCATTTTTTTACATTGAAATACAATGTCTAAATATTGTAAGTTCGCATCCTGACATTTTTCACTTCAAGCCATCAAATTGTAATGTAGGTGGATATAATATATAGCCTGTGAAGGTCAATAGTGTGGCAAGCAAAATGCCTACAAAAGTCCACCTGTCACAAAGCCCCAAATCCTTGTAATTGATTCCTAGGATTCTTCTCATACTAGGTGCAAATTATAACTAAAAACGTGATTTAACAACAATATTGGCAGCCATCCCGAATTTTGTAAAATGCCTGCATATGTAGCTATTGCACACGACCAAATCTTGCCTTTTGCAATTATTAAAATTTCAGACCTCTGTCTGCCACAGAACTATTGTGATATCATCAGATGGACTCTTGAGTGATCTAAGTAGGGGGTGACACATCTATTTTATGGTTTTCAAAAGTATTTATCGTGGCTTTGTCCGTGTAAATAGTCACAATAGGTTGCAATCGTATAACTCCCAGTTTGAAGTGCACCGGATGTTTTTTCTTGTCATAAAATAAATTGCCTCTGGTAGTCCTTCACTTGGAAAATAATACTAATTACAATTTTTTAAAAAATAGTAATAAAAATAATACATTATTAATACATTAAATGCAGATTTATGATGAATAATACAAGCATGAATCTATAAAATCAGTACAAAATACAATTAGGATAGTGAAAAATAATTTACTGACCTCTATTATAAAAATATAGCAATAACAAAAATAATTGTCATAATTAAAAATAATAAATTGTTAATACATTGGATGTGAATGTAAGGTGAAGTAATACAAACATGAAACCATAAAAATAATTAATATAATCAATATAATAGTGATTAATAATTATATTTGTCATAAGAGTATTAATAATAATACAAATAATAATTTATTAATAAATTGACTCTTAATTTATGATGAAATAATACAAGCACTAGACATTGAAATATATAAATATTATAATTAAAAATAGAGATCGATAATGATGTATAATAAAAAGTGGCATTTTTCTTGTAAATAATTATTACTAGAATTTTTTTATAAATAATAATTAGAACAGGAAATTATTAATCAATTGATTTTAAATGTATTTTTAAAAAATACAAGGCTACAACAATAAAATAAATCGTTAATATAATCAATAATAGTGATAAAAAATCATTTGTAACAAAAAATATCCATTTTGCTTTTGTGAACCTAAACATGTCAAAATTGATATTCAAAATCAAAATTGACGGTTATTACCTCTCCATGCCGTAAAAAAGTATTTTTAGACGTCTTTTGCAGGTTTGGCTGGTCTACTACAACATGCACTGCGTGTGTCAATTGAGCCATATCAGGGTCATTTAGCTGCTTTTGGTAGGGTTGTAGAAGAGATTTTTGTAGTTGGGGCCAAGCACTAAACACTCTAATATCTGTACCTGTTCCAGTAGTTTACGCAGTAACGTCACTCAAACTCTTACACATGTGTATTTCTTTCACGAATCGGTCAGACTTCAGTTGAAGGGGTCATTTCAAATTAACGAATCGATCATCTGATATCAGTTTGAGACAAAACAAGATTACATTTTATGTATTCTGAGCCGGAACTTGGCGATAGTGGCTAGATTACTAGACACAGTGCTAAATTGGGGCTATTTTAAAGGTGATCTATCACCCCTTATATAGTATGAATAATTTTGTGACAAATAAAGTGTTTCCTTATATGGGGTGATTGGTTATCATGTGATAGTCATATGATAGCCAATCACCCCATATATGGGGTGACTCAGAGGGTCACATGATAGCTAATCACCCCATATAAGGGCATAATAATTCATACTATATAAGGGGAGCAGGTCATTGTGCAGGCCAACGGCTACGTTCAATATCATCTAGATGGGGGGGGGGGTACAGTGCATCCACCAAGCTAATGAACACACTATATAGGTGATGCCATCGGATGTTTACACGTGTTTTAATGTCCAAAGGACCAAAACAGGGCGATATTATTTTAAAACTTTGTGTGAAACAACGTCTTTAACGATTCTTATTGATGGCACTAATAAACATGATCATTACATTTACTTTCTTCATTTTCTTTCCCACTAATGAGTTAAAGTTCAAACTTTACATATGTGGCACGCCTTGTTTCCCAATTTTTCTGTCAAGTATTGGCTTAGATTTGATGTAAACGGGATGTAAATGACCTTTGTGCGCATATAGGCTAAACTGGGCCGGGAGAACCTCCTGAGGATGAAACAGGATGTAAACAAGACGGCCACTACACGTGGCTCACCCGTGTGAGTTGTAGGGTAGACCGGGGTAAGATGACGCATGGGGGAAGATGACTCCCAAGCTATAACCCCTCCTGGTGAGGTCATCATAACTACATAATAAGACTTTGACACAGCTTATTACGACACGATTTGTTTGGAATAAAATTAAAACATTTTAATCCCATGTTAAAAGTTAAAAGGTGCATGAGAGGGTTGCAGAAACAAATTTTCTGTATATATTTACTACTAGCAAGTTAGTACACAACGTCTCTGCTGGAGACTGGCAGACGCCAATCAGGCCACACGTGGTCTTTGACTTTGACATGGTTGCTCACGCAGCACATCCAATTGGAGTATCAAGCATGAAGTGGCCAGGAGGCATACTAACAGTTGATTGTTGCCACTACTTTTTCTGTCAAGACAAGACCTAGCAGTAGTAGCAACTGAGACTTGAATGAAGTCAGACTGTTTAAAATATTACTGCTTAACTCTCACAGCGCAGGGATCAACTTTAGTTGTCAGAATCTGACGTCTGTAGACGTCAGATTCTGACGACTAGAGTTGATCCCCACACTGTAAGAATAAAAATATTTCTAATGGTCGTAGACCCATAACATAGGTATTCAAATGAATCAGAAAGAGCCAACGAAGGCAGTTATGATGATTTCAAATTGAAAAATAAGCCCTTTCATTTCCGGGATTTTCATAAAAAAATTCAGCGCTTTAAGGGTTAATATATAAGAAAACATTTTTTATATAATTCCGCATGAATGATGTAATTTCCTAGTACAATATTCCCAGATCAAACAATAGTGGTGATCAAGACAGATTGCCCATGGAAAATTTTACTAAAAAGACATTACACTTGTTTGTTGGAAAATCATATTTAAGATAGCTATTAATAGTCAATAATGGTCATGTTAATGTTAAACAAATTATCTTCAAGTTGAGGTCAAAATGGTTACCATAGCAACTATGTAATGAGCATTGTTTTAGGCCAAAGTGTCTTGAGAGAGTATCTACTTGACTCGTGGTTGAGATGTTGAGCTAATTTTCTTTCAGACACTATCACAATCTTTTTAGAGATAATCTGCATGTTGCATATTACCGTAAAAAATATCACATAATCAGTATTGAAAATTTCGGACAATTATGTTGAAAAGTGACCAATGAAAAAGTTATACAAAATCAAAAAGTTATATATACAAAATGCAATTCAGTTTTTTCTTATTGGCAGTCGGTGAAAATTAACTCACTGTATATAATATCAGAGACCCGAAGGTACCTTTTATAACCATACATGTCATCATCGCTATAACACGTATTTCTATTCCAATACAATATCAGCAAATATAATTTGCATTTCAATATATACAAATTGTGAATTTGTCATGAAATATAAGAATATAAGAATGTCCCGATATCATTAAAAACATACATGTAGGTGTAGACAGCGAAATTATGATTCTATGTCAGTAATTAGAAGTAGATGTATTTCCCAAATTACATTTTCATGGCGGCCATTTCGAAAAATAGCCGAAATCCATATCGCGCCCCACCTTTGTCTGGTGACATCGCTAATATAATTCCCAGGAATCCCCTGAACAAAATTGTACGACTCACAGAGAGCAGTGGGGAGGCCCAGGTGCACGGTGACCAATACCAACCCACTGCATAATTAGCCATATTTCAATAACACTTACAAGTAGAAGTAGGCATACATAGCACACAAGTATACATTTTTTTGTTTCTTGCTACATAAATAATAAGTATCAATTGATAATTTATCAATTGATAATCTATTTTAAGCAAAATATAAAGAAATGCGGCAGAAAGTATTGAAATATAAGAGGTTCAATGGACTAGACTTATTCTCATAATAATATGGGAATACAGGTTGTGTGGGATCCTTATGGCACCCACCTTATATACATCTAACACGCGGTATTTATATCTCCTGTGCATTATTCCCTGGTGAAACAAATGATTCTGGATTTCTTCCTCCGTGGCTCTGCGTCCTGTTTCAGCACCAGTCTGAATCATCCACAGCTGTGGGTCTGAAAGCCTCCATCTTATCCTCATCACTACAACATAGTAACCCTTTAGCACTTACAACGCTAAAATATTCCGTATAAACCATGGAAACCAAAGGTATTTTTTTCAATTTGAAACCAGCATAGATTTCTTAGTTAGCTTTTTCCGCTTCATTTTAATACATGTGTTATTTGTCTACGGCTATTAACAATTTGTATTTTTCTTAGTGCACAACTATACTAAATTTTAGGCTGTTGTATAAGCCAATTAAATTTTTGTTATTGGGCATAAAGTGTGTGTTTGAAAATGAATAATATTTCAAAATGTTTGGTCGCAAAGTCAACAAATATGAGTAATTTTCACCCACTTGAAGGTGTGTGCCGCGGTAGCGAAACAAAACTTCAAGAAAGAAACGACATAATAAATAATAAAAAAACACAATGTGATCGTTCATTTGACATATTTAAATTGTCCCACCTTAATCCGAAAAAGACGAGTAGCAGTGACACTGACTCGCTTACTCGCCATACAAAGGAAAACAGCTTGAAAAAAAGCTGGTAATAGTAAGCAGACCTGCTGCTGCTTGTCTTGCAAAATAGTACTACAAAGGCAAATAACAATAATCGCTTACTTAAAACGTAAACAGTTACTGTTATTCATCGTTTCAAAGCAGAATTGGTTCGGTCACATAAAGTTTATCTTTTCCACATTTGGTGTGAGTTGCAAGCAGTACTGACCTTGTTTGGATGAACAGTAATGACTCTGTACTACTGTCGGCATACAACCGCATGCTTCCGTGATGGCGAGATATAAAGGCGAGGTACACAACGCCACCAGGAAAATCAAGAACAACTCTCTCATCATCTGAAACAATCTATAATTTTAGTAAGTTGATTTTGCAAAGGGGTCATCGACCCAAAGTGCAGTGTATTGCAATTGATGTGCATTTGTGCTGACAATTTCAAGGCCAAAAAGGCTGTAAACAGTGGTAAAGATTGTACATAATATAAAATCATGAATATATATATATTTCTGATATCATTCATTTGTTCACATACCATGATCAGGTGATAGTCATCATCAATTATAAATTTATTCTTTTGTAAACAATAATGACAAATACGTTCGTGCATGGGTGTATTGTCATAACTACCAGTCTCCACTCTCAGACTATGGCATGAAATCCTGCAATTGGAAAGTGTTTTTCTGAACTTGAAAATGTGCAAATTCTTCAAATAATTTCTTCTTCTAATATACTTTTAAACTGACAGTATGTTCTCAATTTATTGGAATTATTTATCTCAGAATGCCAATTTTGGGTGGAAACGTCCGACACTCTATGGGAAAACATTAATATGAATGAAGCCTCGTCACAGACACCTTGTTCAGTCCAGAGATTTCCAAAGCCACATTTTAATGTTGCAAGCTCATGACACACGACCGTTGTCTGCTAATGATTTTGACATTGCGGCGAAACCCACTCATGTGGACGTTGACAATGCTGTGCATGCGTGCCATTGCATTGTGCGCCCACAATGTTTACTCGGTGAATCATGATACTTATGATTAATGCCTTGATAAAGGCAATTGCTGCACCATTACACGTGGCTCAGCTATGCCCAGCCGATTGGTCACGAGCTGTCTTCTACACATCACTACAATAATGTTAGGCTTATACATTGATGTTCTGATGTTTCTATCAGCTCACCAGTAAATAAAAAAATACATTTTTGTGTCAGTCGGATGGTAATTTGTTTTATGTCTAGGCCTGCTTTAAACGGCTTAACTCTAACAACGCTGTAATATTTTTCTATTAAGCATGGAGACCAAAGGGTTTTTCAATTTGAAATCACCATAAAAGTCTTCGTCAGCTCTTTCTCTTCATTTGAATACATGTTATGGGTCTACGAACACTATAAATAATTTTACTTACAGCGCCGAGATCAATTTTAGACGTCAGAATCTGACGTCTACAGACGTCAGCTTCTCACGTCTAAAGTCGATCATAGTTAATTCGTAATACATGTACTTCAAATACCCCAACATATAACAGATCGTCTTAGAAGTGAGCATCATAAAGCGTTTTATCACTTGCCACATCGCCATGCATGACCAGCGCTCTGCTAAAAGCGTAAGAGCCAGACACACATTTTTGAAATTACGTTTACACCTAAATGTATAGGCTACCATAAGCCTATGTTGTAAAGGGGTTGTCTGGGAGTGACGAAATGCCGGTTGTAAAGTTTTACGGTGTGCACAACTAAATTACAAGATATCTCGATAAGCTCCCCTTTTTCACAGAAATATGCCCTCAACACATTTTTAAAAAAAGTGCAAAATGCATTCGTTTATGAAAACATAAGTTCACCAGTAATCAGTGGTAAAAAAAATGGGCGCATCCATTGAAAACGTGCTATAGAAGATGACACCAGTATTTCGTGCGGTTTCGTGGTTGAATGCTGACGTCCCCAGTTTTCATGGGCTCGATGTTGATAGATTTGAAATTGCTCAATGATAGACAATCTCAGTCTTATCACCATTGAGTTTTAGCCTGTGCATTAACACCCAGGTACTGATTTCCGCTAGACAAGCTTCAATTTTGGCAAGTGCAGCATCATTACTAATGAGAAATGTGATGTAGATCAGGCTGTCGTCAGCGTATACATACGTGGTATTATAATATCAAAATATATTAGTCCACCATTATTGAAATATAATAATATAAGACATTATAGTGTAAAGATATACATTTGTAATTCTATAATTTTACATTTTAATGCCATGATACGAAGATATGACTTAACAGTATGACTAGACCTTATAATTGTATGGCCTTTTGTGACTTATTGTAATTCATTGTTCAGATGATCTCGATGATATTTTATTGTTACTATATAGTACTTGATAGTCTGCTAAAACTATGTTAATTAAATATAAATAACTAGCTGTTAACAACGGTTATATTCTTAGTTTTATACAGCGTATAGGGGGCCTACGGGGATTCTTGTAGAATGTGTTGATAAAAAAAAAATCCGGGAAAGGTTTAAAGAACTGTGAGGTTTCGGAATAGAGAGAACAAAACGTTTTTGGCAGATGCGAGTTCAACCCTTATAGACGTAACAAGATCGTAGGCGTATACCAAATAAAAAAAGTTTCAAGTTGGCTTTTATAAATTGTGCGCTTTTAAGAAGTCGTTTTTACATTGCAGAAGGTATACGCTTATGTACAACTCCTTGCAGATTATAAACATAAATGTCCTTATTTAATGCCTTTTCAAAACACTCAACACTAATCATTATCATGATTAGTGTCTATGTACATAGTGACAAGGGGTTACAGAAACATACACTATCACAGCGGCAGGGTAAAGTGCAGGGTCGCACGACAGCAATACAAAATTGACACTCCACTACTTCATCAATAATAAATACAGAGTTTTCGTAAAATGAAAGCTCTATTTATCGGACACAAAATAGATTATTAATCTTAGGCGAATCCCAAGCGATGTAATTCGTAGTTTGTTCGGATCTCAATTTGTTTGTAACAGTCTTTTTTAGCAATGAAATCTGGAGGCTGGTCCAAACCAAAAATTAATCCGAAAGAAATATAAATTTATATACCAGATTCTATGTCTATCAAGAAAATCTTGTATTTCAAATACGTTTCAATAGTTCTTTTATATGTTAGATATAGTTTCGCGTTGTTTTTGAATATGTTCAACTATGTGTCAGTGATTTTTTAGATTGACTTCGATTGATCATCGGCGACATCAGAACGGACACCACATGGTCCAATTATTATATTATCGCTCACGCTGAATTCGTGTTTTTATTAACTATTAATAATAGTATTATCCGTACCCGCTGGTAGTTAAATGTCAAAGTTACTGGAGTCTAGATATATCCTAGACTCGGCTCTAACTGTTACTCTAACTGTTAGTATACTGGGTCCTGGCCAAGGCCCTATATTAGCCGTCAAATTAACCAGGATCGCATGATTTTCGGCGTTTTCTCCATCAATTCTGGGCCGATTTTCTTGAAATTTTGCAAAGGCTATTTTCTATTCAAATCCTGACAGCGGTAAAAGTTTCGCAGAGTTATGTTTAATATTTCGAAAGTTGGACCATTTGACATGTAATAAAATTCTAGAATTCGTTTAATGGGGTTATAGAGGGACGTCGTAATTTCAATTTATTACATGTCAAATGGTCTAGCTTTCGAAATACGATATGTAATTTTACGAAATTTTCAGGGATATTAGGATTCTGTTGAAATATTATTGTTGCAAAATTTCATGAAAATCGGTTGACAATTGACCGAGAAATCAGCGAGAAACATGCGATCCTGGTTTTTCACTTTTAATGTGACTTTGGGTATAGGCCTAGCCCTAGGCCAGGGCTAGGAGTAGGACTAGACTTTGGTCTAATTAATTTTAAAATCTAATAACAATAGTCTAATTCTAGACATTGCACATTATAAAATTGTAGCTGTCTACAAAAACGTATATAGGCCTAGTCTAATTACTTTTTGTTTCATTTCATGAAATCAAAAATTTTGCGCTGCTTAATCTCATTTTCATGGAATAAAAATTAAAAAATACGATGTAGACTAGTCTACCATTAGACTGGTTGAATCGTCATTATTAGTGTAATAGTCGGCAGCACTTCCAGTCACTGACAGTGACATATTTTTGGAGTGACAAATTCATAATACAAAATTCATCTGGATTAAATTTGGTTTGGACTGTTCTTTCATGATTTTAATCAAATGTAGACTAAAAAATAAACAATCTTAGGATTTAAGCACTGGTGTTAACTTTAAATTAGGTTAAAAGCACAATGACCATATAATTTTGATTTAATTTAAATCAATGAGAGTGGTGATAGATGTTTCTAAAATTTGATTTAAAATAGCAAGAATTGATGAACTTATTGAGGCGATAACCAATTGCACATTTAAAATTGTAGCTGTCTATATATTTTTTTTTATATGACTATATAGATCTATAAAGAAAATTTATGTTACAAATATTTTTAATAGTTTGTGTATATATTTGATAACAGCTTTGCATGGTTATTATTGAATCTGTCTGACCAAATATTTGGATTATGACCCTTATCTTTGTCACATTGACATTGTTGGCTTTTCATGTGGTCTAGTCAGTCTCAAAACCTTACATTATCGTTCACTCATTCTTCGTTTCAATCGTAAATTTCCGTTGTTATTAAATTATCAATTTTAACGAATTGAGCATAAAACAATAATTCTCATAAATGCAGAGTAACACTGGTCGGTTCCTCATTTATCAAACATTTGCGGAATGACATAACGAAAAAATCATTTGCATTTTTGCATCAAAATTTTGGTTTAGATGATCCTTCCATAACTTTTAATATGTCAAGGGGGATGGAAAATGTTTTATCTTTGTCATATAAAAATTTTGGTTTCATTCAGGTGAAAAAGTACTATGTTAACTTGCTGTGATTCGCTGAGTAAACATTTGATATGGCGTTTACTTTAATGCAATAGACAATATTAATTTTATAAATCAACGATAATTGTGTCAGAGAATTTGTTTAACAAAGATTGATTAACTCTTGAGGCGATAACCACTTTGGCTGCTTTTATGCATTTATGCTAGTTTGTGGCTGACTCACTGATTCCTTTCAGGAACTGTTTTTCCTGTGGGCCATTCTCTGGCATTGCCACTGCGGCCTTATGGGGTTTCAGATAGGTCTTGTTGTCAGGAACATATGTTTTTGGCCTTTTTCCTCGTGGTTGGGAGTTTCATCTTTGTTACTTAAATTTTTTTGGGTACATTTTATCGTGTGATTTGCTTGGTCAACTTTATAAATTATCTTGATAAGAAGATTGATTCTTGTTGTGATTCGCTGAGTAAACATTTTAAATGGCGCTCACTTTAATGCAATATTAGACAATAATAATTTTATAAATCAATGATAATTGTCTCAGAGATTTTGTTTAACAAAGATTGATTAACTCTGGAGGCGATAACCACTTTGGCTGCTTTTATGCATTTATGCCAATTTGTGGTTGACTCACTGATTCCTTTCAGGAACTGTTTTTCCTGTGGGCCATTCTTTGGCATTGCCACTGCGGCCTTATGGGGTTTCAGATAGGTCTTGTTGTCAGGAATGTATGTTTTTGGCCTTTTTCCTCGTTGTTGGGAGTTTCATCTTTGTTACTTAAAATTTGTTGGGTACATTTTATCGTGTGATTTGTAGGGCAAAAATTTACAAATAATATAACTAAATAAGAGGAGCGATTGTTGTTTCTAGGATTTGACTTAGCAAGAATTGATAAACTCTGGAGGCGATAATCACATTGGCTGATGCCAATTTGTGGTTGACCCTCTGATTCCTGTCAGGATTTGTTTCCTGTGGTCTATTTTCTGGCCTCGCCAGTACAGTTTTCGGTTTCAGATAGGTCTTTGTCAAAACGATGTTTTTGGCACCTTTCCTCTTGGATTGGAGTTTTCTTTTTTTGTTACTTTTGGTCAATGAAGCTTAGATACCAGCTACTCTTAATCTCAAAAAATATACAATATCAGTGCTCATAAAGGTATTTAAAAATAATTCATGTTAGGAAGTTAAGATTTAACGTTCTCTTTAGTAATAATTTAAATTAATGAGAAGAGATATAGTTGATAATCTCTTGGTTTCATGTTATATAATTAATGCAATTATGCCAATTTGTGATTACTCTGGAATAATCCCAGGGGCTGGTTTTCCTGTAGGCTATTCTCTGGCTTTGCCAAAGTGACCTTAGGTTTCAAGTGGATCCTATCAAATTATGTTTTGGGTCACCCTTTTCTTTCTAAGTTTTCTTCTTTGTTTTTTTGTTTTGTAAAGCTTAGTGATCAAGCTGCTTTGAAATTAAATAATAATAATAAAAATGGCCACAAGATTTAAATCTTTCATCATTCATACTTAATAAATAATTTGTAAATTTAAATAATTCGGGAGAGTATCCAAGCGTAGGAGTGTATGGTAAAAGCAATATAATTTTTCAATTAAACTACTGCAAGAACATATTTTTAATCTTGCATGAAAAAAAAAAATGAAAAAAAAGTCAATAAATACAAGGTCAGTTACAACAGGACTTGGCCAGTTGTTACAGGCTGCAGTAATTATTGCATGCTTTATACGCCAACTACATGATGCTCTATGTCTAGCTTGATTAATCTAGCATCAGGACTTGCGCCAGCTGCTGAAATCAGTGCTAGTAATGATGGGCAGGATGCATCCGGACTTGCGCCAGATGCAATAAACTTTGTGAAGAACCAAACATATGATTATTCATTTGTTAGCTCGGCAGGTATTGCGCCAGCCGTTCTAACTATAGCAAACATGATGGGGAGTGATTTGCCAACTGGATTTGGGCCAGTTCGTTTTTGATACAATATCCGCAAGCTCATTCTTACAGGTGGAATTAGTTTAATCTAGCATCAGGATTTGCGCCAGCTGCTGAAATCAGTGCTAGTAATGATGGGCAGGATGCATCCGGACTTGCGCCAGATGCAATAAACTTTGTGAAGAACCAAACATATGATTATTCATTTGTTAGTTCGGCAGGACTTGCGCCAGCTGCTCTAACTATAGGAAACATGATGGGGAGTGATTTGCCAACCCGATTTGGGCCAGTCGGTTTCTGATACAATATCCACAAGCTCATTCTTACAGGTGTTTGAATGTGAATGATTTATGTCCTTTTTCTTCCTCCGTAGAAGAGAAAAAAAAGCTAAAATTTTGCTTTTTCGTCAATAATTGAGTGAGTAAGAAATTATTACTATTATAATTTTTTTTTTTTGAATTCTTTAGATTTTGCTCTTGAATATGTAAACAACATTTTTAGTGAATACAGCAATACTCTAGATGTGGACCACTTCCTCATGTTCCTAATTTGCTTCAAATCCTTCTAAATCTATGTTTTGTGGTCTTCTTATGTTTTCAAAGTGTGTCTGCAATACCTAGGTCAGCTCAAAATGAGGTCTGTATACTTCTGTGGTCAGATTTTACACTCACAGAAAATAAAATTCCACTGACATTTAAATCCAGCCAGTCAAAACACTACTCAGACTTGCTTCATGAATTATAAATACAACAGATGTTATGATAATGTGTCCCTTATTATCTACATTTGGAAATTTTAATTATTTGGTTATCTATTCATTACATGTAAATTTCAAGTTTCACTTCTGTAGACATTCTTATTTCAATTTAAAAACTAAATTTCACACTATATAGCACTTCACCATTTAGAATTAGTGTTGTTTCTGATGCTGCAAGTAATGGTGGATGAGACAGATGAGAGGTTGGAATTAATATGTGCTCTTACGATGCATTCGTAAGTTTGTGTTGTGGGGGTCAGACACTTTGTGTCTGTGTGCCGTTTTCATACCCTCCTCAACAACAGATAATCTTGTTTAATAATGTTATTGATAGATTTTGTCAATATTATGTAATTTGTATGTAATGATACAAGAGTCAATGTTCATTAATATATTAATGTGAACAATTAGTAGATTGTTATTGATAGGTTTGGTTTTGTGTGAACAATTACTAAATTGTTATTGATAGTTTGGTTAATATTATGTAATTTGTTTGTAATGATACAAGAGTCAAAGTTCATATTTAAATAGTAGATTAGATCAATCAGAGACATGTATAAATATTCATAGTAGATTAGATCAATCAGAGACATGTATAAATAGTCATAGTAGATTTGATCAATTAGAGACTTGTATAAATATTCATAGGAGATTAGATCAATTAGAGACATGTATAAATATTCACTGGTTAATCCTGTTAACTGACTTCCAAGTAAATTTATACCTATTTTGGTCTTAGGGCTTCACTCTGTTACAACCACGTTTACATTAACAACATTTGAAGTGAAGCCCTTTTTATTTGTAGTCGTTTAATTTGATGTTTATTTTTAATAAACAAATTTTCTCCATTTTATGTGTCTGTTTTTCGTACGATAAATACAGAGTTTTCGTAAAATGGAAGCTCTATTTATCGGACACAAAATAGATTATTAATCTTAGGCGGATCCCAAGCTATGTAATTCGTGGTTTGTTCGGATCTTAATTTGTTTGTAACAGTCTCTTTTAGCAATGAAATCTGGAGGCTGGTCCAAACCAAAAATTAATCCGAAAGAAATATAAATTTATATACCAGATTCTATGTCTATCAAGAAAATCCCACCTCCTCCCGCTTCCATCCGCTGCAAGTTTTTTGTACATTTTTCTTCTGACTGTTTTCATACCCTCCTCAACAACAGATAATCTTGTTTAATAATGTTATTGATATATTTTGTCAATATTATGTAATTTGTATGTAATGATACAAGAGTCAATGTTCATTAATATATTAATGTGAACAATTAGTAGATTGTTATTGATAGGTTTGGTTTTGTGTGAACAATTACTAAATTTTTATTGATAGTTTGGTTGATATTATGTAATTTGTTTGTAATGATACAATAGTCAAAGTTCACATTTAAATAGTAGATTAGATCAATCAGAGACATGTATAAATATTCATAGTAGATTAGATCAATCAGAGACATGTATAAATAGTCATAGTAGATTTGATCAATTAGAGACATGTATAAACATTCATAGTAGATTAGATCAATTAGAGACATGTATAAATATTCACTGGTTAATCCTGTTAACTGACTGTCAAGAAAATTTATACCTATTTTGGTCTTAGGGCTTCACTCTGTTACAACCACGTTTACATTAACACCATTTGAAGTGAAGCCCTTTTTATTTGTAGTCGTTTAATTTGCTGTTTATTTTTAATAAACAAATTTCCTCCATTTTATGTGTCTGTTTTTTGTACGATAAATAATAATAAAAA
Organism: Flabesymbios commensalis; assembly: GCA_964017125.1. Lineage (NCBI taxonomy): Eukaryota > Metazoa > Annelida > Polychaeta > Terebellida > Flabelligeridae > Flabesymbios > Flabesymbios commensalis. The sequence goes on from OZ024913.1 coordinate 9,964,628, forward strand.
TGCTATAATAATTTTAAATTATTAATAAAATAACAATTAAATCTACAAATATATGTGAAACAGAAGAATAAATCACGTCATTCAAAATAATGGAATAATTACCAATAATAAGTATAAATGATGATAGATACCGATTTTTAGCTTTGTGACCTCTGAAATGACCTTCAGAATCAAATTACCCTTCCACGCGGCAAAACAAAATTACTAATTTAAATTATGTGGTGTGCTTGTAAATATGCTTTACACGTGAGTATAATAAATACAATAAATTGAACTAATTTAAATAGATACCTAATTAAAATAGATAACTTTCTCACACGTATTATATAAAAAATGTTTGACATATGCCACATGTAGCCCGACCACATACAGTCTCCCTTCAACCCTTTGACTCTCTGATCAGATATAAATGCATGCCTGGATCCAAGGATCAAGTTGTCCATTTATTTAGAAATAGAGATATGCATGTTCTTGTATGTGGGTGCGCCATGTTCACCAGGTGCCCCAGGTTACTTACACGCAAGGACCCACCCCTGTCAATACCCACATGTCGACATGTGGGTATTGACAGGGGTGGGTCTTTGTGTGTATGTTAAACTCGGAGCAGTCCACGTGACCCCGAGGTCAATTGCAATGTCAAAATATCAGCAATTCAAATAAAATACCTGTTTTTAAATAAACCGAATCACCTTCACCACCCCGATGTAACAGACCTCCGCATGGATTTACCACACAAATTCATTCCTGCTTATCATTAGGCTATAACGTCTATCAATAAGAAAGTTAGTCCTTTTTTTAAATTGTGGCTCTTTGCAGCATAGCTCTTTGCAGCATAGCTCTTTGCAGCATGGCTCTTTGCAGCATGGCTCTTTGCAGCATGGCTGTTTGCAGCAGCCTCGGTAGTGACTATTACAGAGATATCATTTTGATACCAACTTGAATCGATTCTGTGATGATTTGTTGTAGCATAAGCATAGAAATTAGCAACGATAAAGTTAACAGGAAGTCCTTTCCTAGCAGTAACAAGACTCTTCTAAAAAAATTCTAGGTTGCTCAGGGGAGGGTGGGACAAGAGCTTATTCTGGGCTAAAAGAAGAAATCGGCCAGTTTCTGATGCCTTTTTTATTATTTTTTTATTGAAAGAGAACAGACTGATGGTTAAAATACTATACAGTGTCATTTACATTTCTCCACTTAAAGAGTGCTGGGAGGCCTGATTCTATGGGTTATGTTTGGCGATACGTTAAGGCAATACTTCCAGTAAACACATTTTTGCGCCTACATGGGATGTTTTGTTGCTACTAGACCATTCATTTTGCTCATTTATTATCATCAGGCTGCCAATTCAGCAAAAAAAAAAAATTAAGAATATCTTTATCCCAATTTATATCACAAGAGTTACCTTGGTGTTCGTTAAAATAGGCACTTGAGCTAAAAGGGTTAAGGTTTTTATTTAATTGTCTAGAAGTGGTCTAGATGGATTCATTAACCTCAACATTTACTAAATAGCTCATAAATTGGTAATGTTAGTGCACACCGATAAAACTTTACAACAGGCAGTTTTTCTCGTCTCCAGATAACACCTCTACATTTAAGGTATATACACCCTGGTGTTAACGGGGCCGAAAAATGAGGCACTTTTCGAGATGTGGCTCCTACACTAGCACCTCCTAAATTCGTCCTGTACTGCACTGCACTGCACTGCACTGCACTGCACACAGTGCACTGCACTGCACTGCACTGCACTGCACTGCACTGCACTGCACTGCACTGCACTGCACTGCACTGCACTGTACTGTACTGTACTGTACTGTACTGTACTGTATTGTACTGTATTGTATTGTACTGTATTGTACTGTATTGTACAGTACTGTGCTGTACCATACCATAACGTACCGTACCGTACCGCAGCGTATTGTATTGTATTTGCATTACATTGCATTGCGTTGGTATTACATTATATTGCATTGGTATTACATTACATTACATTACATTACATCACATCACATCACATCACATCACATCACATCACATCACATCACGTCACATCACATCACATCACATCACATCGGTCTTTAGGCCACCTTTGTGCACATATAGGCTAAACTGGGCCAGGAGAACCTCCAGACACAGAAAAAATGATGATGATCTATACGAATATTTTAAAATATACATTATGTCGAGATGAGTGTTTTGATGACAAAAACGTGCTCAATGGTAGAATGCCCTTTTCTAAATCAACCTCGCTTGGAACCAATTAGGCCATAGGCATCAATAAATATGCCTAACCTTTGGTTTAGGACTGAGTTAAATACTTTCCCAAAACAACTAACAATAGAAATACCCCCGTAGTTATAAGGATTAAACATGGCGCCTTTGTTCTTATACAAAGGTATAATATTACTGATACACTTTTGGATCGGTCGATTTCAGATTTCGTATTTTGTTTTGCATGTATTTTTGATATTTATTAAAAGCTTTATTCAATGATGTTTTGTATGATTTACAATTGGCTGTCATGTCTGTTTTGACTTCTTGAGATTTCTTACTATTCTAAAGACGTCAAGTTTTTGTAAAATATTTTTTTATGTTTTTTCTTAATCAGTCATACCTTGGCTTATGTTTTCAAGCCTTTTTCTTTTTATTATCTCCCTTTTTTATTAATTCGAATGTATCCGATATCTCTACTAAAATGCTACAAATACTATGTGTGATAACATTAATAGAAGTCCGGTCATCAACACCGTTTTCTAGCATATTGTTAAGCTGTAAATCATGTATCATTTATTTTATTATCTGATGTTTATGCGAAAACTCATGTTTAAACATACATTCTGTTTCTGATTTCCAAGTAGGTTTAATCGGTACAAATTTACACACTCCATCATCTATTGGATCATCTACGTTTTCACTATTCACATTATTACATTTCACGTTGTAGGCCTGAGCTAAAGTACATATAATACGACTATGAATATTTGATAGGATAGGGCTAACATCACCAACTACAAACATTTTCACTATAGGAAATAAATCATGAGATATAACAATATAATCAACTGAAAATAGTCCCTTTACAATTAGTTTTACAATATAACAATCTTCCTGATAAAGTCTGTCTGACATTTAGAAATGAACATACCTGTTTGTTTGACCACCTGTAGTAGTGAAGCTGAGTTAGTGCCTAATGACGACCTCTCGCTGTCAGACGGCGTCAAAATAAACCCAACTTGTCGTCATAGGCGGCTGACCATATCAGGTCACATGGTGCAACATCATAATCAGACCACTCTCATGAAATGTTGATAACCGCTATAACCAGTGGTAAAATATGGTTCATATATATAGGTCATACCCAAGGGCACTACACATTCTTAAAATCAAATTCGTCAAACAATAAAAAAAATGTGTTTGCTTTTGTATCGTACTAGAGTATGCCCTATTCTGTGAAACGCAGTGACGTCACTCGGTGAAAACAAGGTTATATAACACCCCCTACTCCATACTTCATTATGTGAAACGCAGTGACGTCACTCGGTGAGAACAAGGTTTTATAATACCCCTCCCCCATACTTTATTGTATTAGCCAGCTCGGTGAAAACAAAGGAGGTCAAGGTCATTGAGTTTCACAGAATTATGTCACAGTGTGAAAAATATAACCCCGGGAAAATAACCCATACGCTGTTATACGTTGACAAACACTAGGGGTACATAAGTCGTTAAAAGACAGTGATACACGCAGGCTATGCTGTATACGACAATACCCAAAATTATTTTTAAACATGCTCAACAAGTTTATGCGTGTACCATACGCTATGCAGACGCTATGCAGACGCTGAACACGTTAGGTGAATGCTATACGTTAAACATACACGCTGGTCATAAATTATGTGGAAGATTCTGACATGAAAGTGTACTGTAGGCCTACAGCTCTACCTCATTCACAGCGAAATGTGGATCGGCTGTTTATATTTTAGGCAATTGGAGCTTAATATTGGAACGCTGGCCATGCACGATGTATACACTACACAGACACTACAAATACGTTAGTCATACGCAGGTTACGTTGATCATAATTATGCAGGCCATATACGCTGGTCATAGTTTGATATTTTTTAACATTGACATACTAGGGCGGACCCAGGTTATACGCTGACAATAAGCTACGCATTAGTTCAATACGGTAGCCTAAGTACACGCAAAATTCTGTACTTGTGTGTTGTGTGTATGACACTTATATAAGCCTACCGAGTACTTATTAATTTAACAATTTTAAAATGCAACTCATACGCTTTTTTAAATGCGCTGTACTGTGACACACCCATTAGGAATTTATACTTTAAAAAAGATTGGTTTTATGAAATTTCGCACTGGTAAAAAGTAAGGTTCTTCAAAGTGCCAAGGGGAACCTTCTTCCTGTGGAGGGTTCCTTATTTTGGAAAAAAAAGTTATTTCCTATCGAATGGTTCCTGACTGCCTAAATCTACATCACTATTAAGCCAAGGACATTTAAACACATTCATTACCAAATTCGTAAAACAAAACCACACATGAATTTGGCTTTACATCCCCAAAAAGGAGCTAGGGTTGGACCAATCCATTACATTTTAGGGATGATCCGGTTCACAATCCGTAAAGCATGGATTTGCATGACAGAGGTGTGTCTCAAGCCAAGGAACAACCCATTAATTTTGTTGGAGGTTTGCATTCTCTGTCTGATCGTCTAGTTAAATAATATTGTATGCGGTTTGCATTAAAACATGTATTCTGTGAACATAAACGTCCTATTTGAGATGAAATGTTAGGCCTATATCTGCCACTTTGTAAAGTGGCAGATATACCATTTTAACTCCAAGGCGAAGAATTAAATATATACGTGCACATGAGGGGCTTTACACATTTATAAACACTGAGAAAAAAAATAGTGAAAGCGACGAACCTAACCTTCTTTCTTTAAGGCTCTAAAATAACCATGGACTAAGTATAGTAAGTAGTCCGTACATCCATGAACAATTCACGATGGCACCGTCTTCCATATGACGCGATCACCTAACCATAGTCCACCATTTCATTGGCATTCATGGTATTTAAATAGGGTACAATATTTTGGTCACGATGATATAAATGTGTACATGTATATCACTTTACATACAAGTGACATACACATATCAGTTATAAATAGAAAAAATGACACGTTAACCGTGTTAACTGGTTAACATCTACATTTCATAATATTTTTTAAAACATATTAACAATTTCCACTGTCACTATCGTGGTTTGTTGATTTATAAATACGAATTTCAATTGTTTTATTTAACAACTTGTTGGTTAATCTGTCTGTCTGTCTGTCTGTCTGTTCCCCTGATTACTCAAAAAGTAATGAACGGATTTGTTTATCCAGGTTTATCCAGTACTAGCTCAATGTTGGTCTACACTGGCCCAACATCAAACCAAATTGGATCAACGTCTTGTATTTGCTGGGCATGTAGACCCCGGAGACCGGGGCTAGTACGAACAAAATTTGAAAAAAATGATTTAATTTGTATATGATGAAGTTAGGAAACTGATATTTTTGTCCAGAAGTATTCAACTACAGATGCTAATTTTAGCATACATTATTTACAAATTGAAAACAAAGTATATTTAGAAAAACATGTTTAAGTTAGATTTTCACTGTTCGAACCAACCCCCCACTGGTGTTAGTGCAAACATGGGATGGGTGTGTCTGACAGTGTTGGATGTACCAGATATTTTGTGGGGCTAGTCTGAACAGTCGAACTAGCCCAATTTATTAGTTCTTTGCTCGAACAAACCCCACCTGGATGTATTTTGAAACAAATCTATATTTAGAACTAACATCATAGAAGGCAACCTAACATGTATAAAGGATTATTAACTTCAGTTAGGATACTAAGAAAAACGTTGAAACGGTCAGTTTCATTGGCAAACATTGAGCAAAATAGCATTGTGTGCGATAGCAAAAAAATATTTTTGACTCCTCATTTTTTTTTTCATAATTTGTTTTGAAAAAAACCTTCAAACATGAAGTCAAGGGTAGGCCTACTGATGCAGTCCTTCAATGGGAGGCAGCACAGAACGAAAACACATTTACTGTCAGAATTATGGGCACTGTATTAGCCCCTGTTCGAACTAGCCCCGGTCTCCCCTATAAGCCTTGGAGATAATAGATCAAAGATCGTGTCGTGATGTACAAGAAACTGAAATATCATCGGTGTGGCCTTTTTACCTTTGACCCCAGGACAACAACATACCATAGCGCATCTGACAAAATATATATATTCGCCTCCTTCATGTTCTTATCAGCTGTGATCACTGTGGTATGGAACGATCAGATGTCAAATGTGTATATAATAAGCATGATACTGATGTCGCATCGTGAGTAAAACCATCGTAGTCATAATATCATTTAGTGCGAAGGTTAGACTAGGTATAGGCCCAGGGGGTATAGGCCTAAAACTGTTTGTTTGGTTTGGTTAGCTAGCCCTGTTACCGGGCTGTCAAGGCCTTCCGACAAATGTCGATTGCTCTGAAACCTAGACACGAGACCACGGCTTCAAGGATCTGAATATTTGTAGCTCGATGAGCTACAGATATTCAGATCACTGAACATCCAAATATTTGTAAAGTAAGCAGATAGTGTAGTTTGGCTTTTTATGGCAGAATAGTTCAACACAGTCGTGTGATCTGGGGCATCAATAGCTAGCCACATATAGGCCTAGCTGTGGATGATATCTAAAGGTGGGCTCTATATAATTATATACCCTATATGCCTTTAATAATAATTTGAACACCCCAGAATGAATGTACCCCTCCAATATGTTATATGACGGATAAAGCTGTTATACTTTAAAAAATTGGGTATATGTAGGGCCTATACATAAAGTCTGCATCTGCCCGGCTTTCACTGCCACATCTGCCTCAACCTTGATTAGTTTGGTGCTGGTGAACAGTCAAGGACAAACCATTAACATTGTAGCTTCCTGGGCAGTGTGTATATCAAATTAATTCCCATGCAGATTTATCTGTCTTGCTTTTGTAATTCGCAGTAATATATATACACATACTAGTAACCACAGGTTCTGTGTATATACTAGGCGTACTGTAAAAAAGGTGTTTTTTTTTCAGATTCCAAGGAATGTGTTGGTTTATGACTGCTCATCATTATCGATCGATGGTGTTGTAGAGATCATTGAGGTCTAGTGGTGGCCTTTAGCGTGCGATCATTGAACGGGGGTAATATCTAGAACGCTAGCAAAGGCTGATAACTGTATAAACGACAACAACAGCATAGCCTACCATAAACAAGTAAATGAAATGAATCGGGCTTTAGGCCACCTTTGTGCACATATAGGCTAAACTGGGCCAGGAGAACCTCCTGAGGATGGTGAGATGATTGAGATGACACTGTCCTCCAGACACAGGATTCGAAATTCGAGCCCTGGCGGTCTGAGGCCGAGCACGCTACCTCTCGGTCACGGAGGCTCCCCACAATACTAACTTTCACACGTGGATGGGGAAGAAACAATTTTGTTTCTTTCAAACCGCCGAGACCGGGAACCGAACCCCGGACTCTGGCGTGAAAGGCAGCGGTGCTAACCACTACCCTAGGGCCCCCGCCCCATAAACAAGTAACGTTAATCCTGGCTTAGTGAAGTTTATTGTGGCAGATGATGGTGGATGAATTGTGGGACCAGCACTAATATATAAGGCATATGTGTGGACAGTGAAAGCTTGGAAAACATCAACTTGTTCAACGTATACGCAAGAGGTTGGTAAAATAACATTGACTAACTATTACAGTAGGTGATCCATGCTCAATACAATACAATGTCACAACGTTGTTTAAATTTAGAGGTTTGATTGAGTGAGATATATTAGTTTTATAAACTAGAATATCCTATACTTCTTTCAAACATCAAAGACGGTACAAACCAGAAGCTGTGAAGTGTAAATGATAAATGTTCCACAGTTTGTTGAACCTTTGTTTGTTAGGCCTTAACTTCAAATACTTCTTATATTTCTAATATACCATAATTATAATGCACATGTTTTGTTTTCTTTCATATGATACACAATATGAAATACAGTACACGATGTGTGTGAAACCTGATATTTTTATTCACTCCTAAAACAAATGCCACATCTGCCCACCAGTTAATTTTTTAGTACACCCCTTGGTTTCAACAGGGAATTGATTTAAAAGAATAATAATAATAACAAACGTGAAACAAAAACTTGGACAGATATATCGTTCATATTTCAAACCCACTATCCATTATGTTATCCCTTTTATATGATTCCAGGTGCGGCACTCACTATGTCCGGCACGGCAGCTGGCGCTGTGACTGTGTCCCTCAGTCATTCGAGCACGTTAACAGGCAGCACAGAGCATGCGCGTGACAGCAGTAAGCCCATCTATAGCTTCCGGGGATTGAGGTATGCACTGCCACCTGTTGGTGACCTGAGATTTCAGCCCCCACAACCCGCTCCCCCACCGGAGGGAAGGATTGATGCTACACAGTTTGGTAAGCTCATCTTCCCACGGCAATGCTCGCTCGCTGCGACCTCGGGAGAAGCGGAGCCTTGCGTGGGAAGATGAATAAATTAAATAGTATACTTACAGATCACAACTTGCAGGTCATTTTGTGGTGTTGTATAATTTTGCATCGAATATGAGGCAACCAATGCCTAAGCGTATTAACTATTTTGATTAACAAATTTAGTAATATCTGCCATCTTTATGGCTGATGGTGCCGAATTGGTGGGGAAAACAAACAATACTGTATGTTATCATGATTATAGATGTTATACTAAATTTTCTTTCCACGTAATTATAATCTCAATAGGGGGGGAGGGTGTTAGCTCCACGTGGTCCCCCTGGTAACTTCTTTTAGAAGGCTAAACACACCCTCAACCTGTTTGCCGTGGGTTGCATCCCGTATAGGTGGGAGAAGGGATCCTGGTGGTTGAGGGCGTAGGAGCCTGCGGACTCCATACTCCCAACACACCACTTTGGCCCTTATCTCATTGAGACGGGTGGTCTGGTGGGCCCGGCCAGATCAATCGGCTGGTCTCGTTGATTTGGTGTTCATACTTGTTTATTATTTATCGTTTCGCCTCATCTCATCATCAAAGACGTATGTATACAGGTAGCGCTTTTTCATTACTATATACACGAATCTGAACACCAAATCACGTTGCTCATGGGCTAATCAAGTGAAAGGATGTGTACTGCGGTTATTGCAACTGCTGTTCTTTTGCTATGAGTATATCACCCTGGTAGCTCTGACAATTCTTCCTGCTGGTTACCGCGGGCAGATTGTCCCCTGGTAGGGCTCCATGGCGGGTGGAGCGCCAGGGTGATGAAAAACTATACTAATCCAATATGGCAGATAATCCTTCACCCCCGCCCAACACCAGCAAAGTGAAAAAAAGAAAGAAGGCAGAACAAAATAATACATCAGATGATGACACAGATGCCGAATTTATTGCAAGATACACAAAAATTGTGACTGAGATGAAAAAAGCAAAAATCATGTTTCCACGGTTCCTGTTGATAATGTCTGGAGATGAGGACAAATCCCTCTCCAGACTCTCAACATTTGCTATACAAAAAGGCATAGAGGGCTTGGTTGGAGAGCCTAAGAACATCAAAAGGCTTAGGTCTGGCGACCTCTTAATTGAGGTCGACAGAGAAACCTACTCCACCAAGCTCTTGGCAATCAAAGAAATAGCTGGAATTCCTGTGAAGGTTTCCCCTCACAGGACTTTAAACACCTCAAAGGGTGTCATACGAACACAAGAAATCAAAAACACCACCAATGAAGAACTTAAAACACAATTGAAAAGACAAGGAGTATCCGATGCTAGAATTATTACAATAAAAAAGAATGGAGATACAATCAAATTAAATACAGCGGTGCTCACATTCAACTTTCCAAAGCCACCGGCTGATATTAAAGTTGGATTTGAGCTATGCCCTATACAACTATACATACCACACCCTTTGAGGTGTTTCAAGTGCCAACAATTTGGACACCATCAGGAAGGTTGCAAGAGAGAGCGTGTCTGTGGACGCTGTGGTCAATCGACAGAACATCCTGACTCCTCTTGCACCTATCCAATAAAATGTGCCAACTGTGGCGGGAACCACACAGCCTATTCCAGAGATTGCCCCCGATGGAAAACGGAGAAAGAGATCCAACGTATCCGAACGGAACGGAAGATCTCTTTCCCAGAAGCTCGTAAAATTGTTGAAGGGGTTAACAAACAACCATCATTTGCCAGTGTTGTCGCGAAGCAGGTTGTGTCGGTTGGTTGCCAGACTGATACAGTAGAGATCAGATCTGCAACTGGTACAACAAATGTTTCCGCAACACCTGCATCCTCTTCATCAAAACCTAATACAAGCAAAGATACCTCCACTGCCAAAAAACAAACTATGATCAATAAAAATACAACAACAACAGCTACCCCTACTGCCCCAAAACCACTGGCAAATAGGGATTCAAAACAAACAAAAAATGGCAGAACAAATAATAAAGATAAGAACAAAGAAACGGTGAATAAACCACCAGTAGCTGAACAAACGATCGCTAAGTACAACAGATACGAATCCATGGAGTGTGTAGATGGTGATGAAAGCAGCGATAGCGAGGTATTTGTATCTCCCGACACCGTCGCTGCACTCCAAGCACAGATAAAACCAGGGAAGCATAAAAATTCATAATGGCCCACAAAATTATACAATGGAATTGTCGAGGTTTAAGATCTAATTACAATGACCTGGCTATTCTTCTGCAGGAACACAGCCCATCGGCTGTGTGCCTGCAGGAGACTAACTTAAAACCTAACACTAACATAAGTTTTAAAAACTACTCAATAATCAATTGTTTTGGCCCTGCCAATAATGAAAGGGCCTGCTGGGGGGTTTCCATCCTTGTAAAGGATGGAACACCACATCAACAGATCACGTTGAATACAACTTTACAGGCTGTGGCGGTTAACATAAACTGTCACAGGCCAATGACGATATGCTCTGTTTATTTACCGCCGAGCCGCTCAGTAGATGTTGTGGAATTGAGGCAGCTGGTAAAACAATTGCCCAAACCCTTCATGCTACTGGGAGATTTTAACGGGCACCACACAATGTGGGGCTGTAGGGACATCAACCCACGGGGCAGAATAATAGAAGACTTCCTCTCAGAGGAAAATCTCTGCATTTTTAATGATGATACTACCACCTATTTGCACCCTGCTTCAGGATCTGCAACAGCCATTGACCTATCCTTGTGTGATCCCGATTTATATTTGGATTACACTTGGAGGGTCAACGAGGATCTCTGTAGCAGTGATCATTATCCTATATTTATAGAGAGCAACAACTCTATTGTCGAAGAAAGAGTGCAGCATTGGAGGCTGCACAGAGCAGATTGGGAGGCCTTCCAACAGTTTTGTGGGGAGAGCCTCACAATCTCTCAATTTGAGAATGAAGAGGGGGTTGATGACCCTATAGCCCTTTTTACAGCCAAGTTACACAATATAGCAGATAAAAGCATACCCAAAACCTCGACAGTTCCTAAAAAACTCGACAAACCCTGGTTTGACGAAGGTTGCCGAAAGGCAATAGACAAAAGGAAAAAATCCTTGCAAAAATTTAAAAAACATCCAACTAGACAAAACCTTGACGGATATAAGAAAGATTACGCTAAAGCTCGCCGCACAATCAGTGAAGCCAAGCGGCAATCTTGGAGAGCATATGTCTCCACACTAAATAATAATACATCGGCAAAACATACTTGGCAAATGCTGCGCAGAATCAGTGGCAAGAGGAAAGATAAAACCATCAAGTACCTTGTCACTGATTCTGACACAATAACCAATAAAACGGATATTGCAGAAACGCTGGCGACATCCTTCGCTGCTAAATCATCGCCAGATCATTATCAGGAAAAATTTCGAAAGATTCGGGACAAGGAGAAGGAGAACACATTGGACTTTGAGTCAGATAATGACGAAAAGTACAATGTTAATTTCTCTAAACGAGAACTAATTAAATCTATCGCTCAGGCAACTGATTCGGCAACTGGCCCTGATGAAATTCACTACCAGTTTCTGAAACATTTGCCTGATGTATCACTTGATCTGTTGCTTCTACTCTTGAATGATCTGTGGCAATCTCAGGATTTCCCAGATGGATGGAGAGAAGCAACAGTGATCCCGATCCCTAAACCTGGAAAAGATCGAACAGATCCTAATAATTATAGGCCAATAGCATTCACAAGTTGTCTTTGCAAAATCATGGAGCGCATGATCAGTCATCGTCTCACATGGTTTTTACAAGACAATAACATAATAACTAAATATCAATGTGGTTTTCAAAAAGGAAAAAGCACCACAGACCATTTGGCCAGACTAGAGACTTATATCCGTCAAGGTTTTGTTAAAAATCAACATACAGTTGGAGTATTTTTTGATTTAGAAAAGGCCTATGATACCACATGGAAGGGTGGTATCATGAAAGATCTCCATGAAATGGGCCTGAAGGGTAGATTACCCTTATTCATTGATAATTTTTTAAAGGGGAGAAAATTTAAAGTCCGCTTAGACAACACCCACTCTTCACTAAATCCACAGGAGGAGGGTGTCCCACAAGGTAGTATCCTTTCACCAACTCTATTTACCGTTAAAATAAACAGTATAATTGATTCTTTACCACAAGATATTGAAAAATCATTATATGTTGATGATCTGGCTGTTTACTGCCAGTCAAGCAATATGGCAATAATTGAGCGGCGCCTGCAAGGTTGCCTCGATAACTTGGTGACTTGTGCGGATGAGAACGGCTTTAAATTTTCTCCCACAAAAACCTTATGTGTACATTTTTGCAAAAAAAATGGCTTACAGCCTGAGCCTAATCTCAAACTATATGGACAACAGCTTCCTGTTGAAGAGCAGGTCAAATTTCTTGGTCTTTTTTTCGACAAGAAGCTCAGTTTTATTCCACACATCAAATATATGAAAGATAAGTGTAGGAAAGCATTACAATTGCTACGAGTTATATCCAGCAAGGATTGGGGTGGTGACCGGACAACCTTACTGAGGATTTACCGGTCTCACATCAGATCCAAACTGGATTATGGTTGTATTGTTTATGGTTCAGCGAGACGATCGTACTTAGCAGTACTTGATCCATTTCGAACATCACCCATCGAAAGTCTTCAGGTGGAGACTGGTGAGCCCTCTTTAGAGACTCGCCGGTTGAAGCTGAGCCTGCAATACTATATGAAAATGAAAGCAAATCCTGAGAACCCGGCATACTCGTGTGTTGTCAACCCAGAGTACAAGAGACTGTTTAACAACAAGCCAGGGACTATACCTACTTTGGGTATAAGGCTTCAACCCCATCTGGAGGACATGGAGGTGGAGCTCGACGCAATTAGCGTTGTGCGCCCACCAGAATGTCCACCCTGGCTTCTCCAACAGCCTAATATACTTTTTAACCTCTCAGATCTCAGGAAAGGAGACACCTGTCCCCTTGTCTTTCAGAGCATGTTGCTTGAGTTATTTTGTAGATTTCCGAGGCACCGGAAGGTGTATACTGACGGATCAAAGGAAGACAAGAGGACAGCTATGTCCTTTGCCTGTGATGATCATGAATTTAGTTGTCGTATCAACGATGAGGCTTCAATTTGCACAGCAGAGCTGTTAGCTATTGAAGCTGCCATCGAATACATATGGGATAGTAATGACGAGGAGTTCATGATCGTCACAGACTCGCTATCTTCATTGCAGGCTCTTAAGAGTCAAAAACTCAACAACCCAATTGTTTCCAATATTTTGCATATGTGTCACTACTTGTCTGGGCACAAGGACATTATTTTTTGCTGGGTACCCAGCCATATTGGAATACAGGGTAATGAACGGGCTGATGTTTTGGCCAAGGCTGCCCTGGATAAGACAAAACAGTTTTATTATATACCATATACTGATTTCAAGTATAACATCTCGGTCTACCTTGATGACATTTTGCAAGGTGAATGGAACATCAATGTCACCAGCAAATTGTTCGAGGTACAACCAATCATTAAGCGATCTTTTACACCAATGGAACGCCGAAGAGATGACGTTGTCTTATGCAGGGCCAGAATTGGCCATGCCTATTTTACAAACGGCTATTTATTGAGAGGAGAATTGCGACCTATGTGCTGCAATACTCGTCTCACTGTAAGACATGTCCTTCTCAGTTGTGCGAAATATGCGCACATTAGAAGGAAGTATTTTGCATTTAATTCCTTATTTGAGCTATTCAGGGACACCCCTGCTGGTTTTATTATTCAGTTCCTTCGGGAATGTAACCTATATTCTATGTTTTAATTATTAGACTTAGACTTGTAGTTTTTACACAATCACTCCAAGTTCATGGAGATATAGTGACTTGATAAGTCGTTCATTTTATAATCAATTCATATTTTACATTATTTATACTGATATTTTTATACTCATTAAACTGTGTTGTAGTGCAGGCGCTACAACATGTCATCAGACTCGTTACATATAGGTGCCAAGAGCATCGTCATCTTATCATATCAAACACTTTAAACTCAATATTTTAGTACGATCATGCTTTTATTGGCTTTGTCTTTACTTTACTACTTTAACTATACAATATGGGATATTGTAATACCTGGAATTTTCACTTAAATGGCCATACTGGCCGAAAAGTGAAGTAAAACATTTTACTTACTTACTTACTATAATCTCAATAATAATAAATTATCTGAATTAACTGAATGTTGTTGGTGAGGTTTGTCAAAAAAAGACATCAAATTAAGGTTGTCTATTTGGTAAATTTAGAATTATAAATTATATAATAATAATTATTATTTAGATATCATATGAACAGAAATATAAATTAAGATACATACATGTAAAATCACGACATAGTATATACTAATTATTGCAGGTGCGATATGTCCGCAAAACATCAAACTAGCCAGGGCTACATATGCCCCCTTTCCAATGCCAGATAAGATCTCAGAGGACTGTTTGTTCCTCAACGTCTACACTCCAACACTGAATACTGCCAGAAAGCTGCCTGTTATGATCTGGATCCATGGCGGCACATTCAATACAGGTGTGTGTTTTAGTGAGTTAATTGTTGATTTTTTTATGGTTGATTTTTTAACCATGGGGACCAAAGGTTTTTCCAATTTGAAATCATCATAAATGCCTTAGTAATTTATTTCCACTTAATTTGAATCCCTATGTTGTAGGTCTAAGGCTATTATATATATTGTACTCTTTCAGTGCGGGAATCGAGTCTCGCGCTAAAAGAGTAAATGCAAAAATAGTGTTCACTATGGTATTTCTGATTACTATATGCGTTCTAAAATTATTGTCAGGAAACAATGTATTAGTATGTTTAATGTGTATTGTGAAACAATTAGGCTATTTTTGCTTTGTTATTTTTTGACACAGTATACGTAACCAATATTAAGCTATATGTTACATATACCAAACATATAATAGTAAAATGATTGCCACATGTAATTTGTTTTTCTAATCTTTACAGTAGCGTAGCATTATGTACCTTTCACGATTGAATACATTGTATTTTGTATTTACAATTTTTTCCAATCTTTACAGTGGCGTGGTCTTATGCACCTTTCACGATTGAATACGTTGTAATTTGTATTTACAGCTTTTTCCAATCTTTATAGTGGCGTGGCCGTATGCACCTTTCACGATTGAATACGTTGTTATTTGTATTTACAGCTTTTTCCAATCTTTATAGTGGCGTGGCCGTATGCACCTTTCACGATTGAATACGTTGTAATTTGTATTTACAGGTTTTTTCAATCTTTTTAGTGGCGTGGTCTTATGCACCTTTCACGATTGAATACGTTGTAATTTGTATTTACAGGTTTTTCCAATCTTTATAGTGGCGTGGCCTTCTGTAACTTTTACGATTGAATACATTGTACTTTATATTTACAGGTTTTTTCCAATCTTTACAGTGGCGTGGCCTTATGCACCTCTCACGATTGAATACGTTGTAATTTGTATTTACAGGTTTTTCCAATCTTTATAGTGGCGTGGCTTTATGCACCTTTCACGATGTTGTTGTTGTGACGATCAATTACAGAGTGGGGCCTTATGGTAAGTTAACTCTTTAAGTGCTTCATTACTACTTAACATTTTCCTTTCATTTGAAGTTGGCATTGCTCACGCAATTGCCAACTTCAAATGAAAGGAAAATACCTCCTCATTTAAAAATTAAACCTGCTAAATTTCACAATGGGGGCTTTACTCAAGATTTATACATGCATATTTGTTCAATTTCTGTCAAATTTTAGTTGTGGAAAAACAGTATGAATGCGCTTAAAAGCGTCGCCCGCACTCAAAGGGTTAATTAATGTAATCTGAATCAGATGCATTTATTTGACCAAAACAAAATACATTATCATAGTTCACGATGCAGATAATATTAAAATGTGTTTTTAATCAGGAAACCTCCACTAAGATACAGTTCATGCGAGTGGTGCGAACCTGTGTTTATGTGAAGCCCAGCAGCGAACCAACGGTTTGTCGACTTGTTTTCTGGATCTGTTTTACAGGGTTTATGTGTACTGGTGATGGTGTGGTCGAGGGCAATGCCGGTCTTCTGGACCAGGTTATGGCATTTAAATGGGTCAAGCAGAATATCAGCTGTTTCGGTGGAGATCCTGGGAACGTCACCTTATTTGGAGAAAGCGCAGGTAAACAACGTGCCTGCGCAGAGGAGGCGACTTATGTCAAATGTTATTAGTTTATCAAGCTTTTCACCCTTGTATTGCTGAATTGTTTGTGAGTATTTTTAATTCATTTGAAGCAATTCCAACTTCGAAAGAATGACAAATAATATTATTTATGAAAAAAAGAAGAATTTTTTTTAGTTAATTAGCTGAGCACCTACCACAAGATAAGTTACAAAATTAAGTGGTATTTTATTTAGTCCTAAATTTGCTTGAAAACGTAATACATAAGTACCCGGTATGACTGGGCCGCCTAACTCATTTACTGCGCGAGGCCCAGTCACACTGATCTCCATTTTGTTTACACAGCCAGCTGTGTAAAAACGACACTCGCGCTGCCTACTAAAAAACTCGGATGCCAAGAAATTGAGACGAATATTTCAAGTGCCTATGAAAACTAGGCCATTTTCAGCAGGCGTAAACTTGTGATCGTATTGGAGCTATTACATTAAAAATGGAGTTCAATGTCTCAGAGCCTTGCGATGTCATCAGGGTTATACATAAGGTTAAAGCACTTGAATCAATGCGACAATGTTCTAAAGATATATCCAAACTAGAAAAGGCAGCAGTGCACTACAAGTCAGCACGATACTAACCCAATGCTGGTTCAATGCTGAACCATAATCGCTGGTACATTCAATACTTGCCAATGAATGTTGCTGTGTGTCTCTATGATTTACCTCGTACACACGACGTAGGCCTACCCACCCAATTCCGGTTCAATGCTGGGTCATCATCGCAGCCCATTGCTTGTTCAATGCTGGTCAATCGTCTACGTCGCTGGCCCAACACTACTCCAACACTGGCCCAGCGCATCAAACTTCTACACCAGCGTCTACATCACCCACTGGATGGTAAACCAATGTTGCTTCAACGTGTCTGACGGTGGCCCAGCAACAACCCAACATTGGCTCACTTTCCCTAGCTGGGTCTGCTTTGCAGCACAGCACTGCGGCATTGCTATGCGGGTGACGCTTTCCTCCCCTCTCGCCAGAAATGCCACAGAAATGCTAGGTCACTGTCTGTGACGCTAGGCCATCCTATTCCAACCTAATCCCTTTAAGCTCTAATCACGAATATAATCGTGAAATATATCTTTTCTGAACACTTTTTAAACATGCAAGTATTCCAACTAGCGACCTCAAACGTTATTTTTGACTTGTTCATAAGGACTGTTTCGCAGAAATGTCAAACGTTTCCCACATACGGCACCCCTTTATCCGCAAAACAGGACACAAACACATGCGCAACAAACTTAATAGTTTCCGAGCCTCGGGCCGGGCCTAATTACTCCTTTATCATGTTTATGATGATTTAATTGTAAACGCATTATTATATACTGTCACTATTTATGTAATCTTAGCAGCTGATATGCTGTTACACAGGTAATAATAACTTTAAGCACACTACTGAATATCGAAGACTACATGTTATCAATAGCCTACCAAGGGCAGATCCAAGATCTGAAGAATCTGAATCTGAGATTTGAGAGGCTTGCCCTCCAGATTATTTGACGTATTTAGGCAAATTTGGGGTTCTTTTTAAATAATTTAGCAAAAATAAGGGGGCGCAAAGGGCACACCTTCATTTTTTTACATATCCTGGATCCGCCACTGAATACGATGCACATTAGTTCAATTAGCACGTTATACAGTTGCAAACAAGAAATTCGCTGTTTTTTTTCCAGGAGGGATCAGTATCAGCTACCACATGGTGTCGCCACTGTCACAGGGGCTGTTCCATAAAGCCATCTGTCAGAGTGGGGTGTCTACATTCCCCGGAGCTCTATGGACGCCAGAAAGCACTGCCAAATTCGTCAAAGGACGACTAAAGAAAAAAGGTCAGTGGTCAATACCACTAATAATCTTAAGATTGACCAGTCTCATCTATCTTGTCTTATCTCATTTACATTAGAAATAATAAAATAAATGTTAGCTTTTCAAGATTGGTGTCATCTTATTTTTCTCTTATTTCCATTATAAAAGCTATGGTAAATCTTTAACTTTTCTGATGGAAATAAGAGCAAGATAAGATGACACAAACCCCCGTCCTCTTGTGAATGTCAAAGCTTGTACACCTCTCTTAATCATGGCTGCCCATGTATGGTGCGACCACCTCCCCTCTTGTGTATGCAGCAGCTTGTAGACTTCCCGTAGCCATGGCTGCCCATGTATGGTGCGACGACACCCCCTTTGTGCATGCAGCAGCTTATGCATCTCCCCTGACCATGGCTGCCCATGTATGGTGCGATCACCTCCCTATGCGACGTGCACGCAAGCCTGGTTTCAATATACGGACAACATGGCTGCCATAGGTGAAAGCATAATTACAAACTATTATATTGTTGACGAAAACGTTCTTAAATGGCACACAATTTTCAAGTCGTTCGAGTAAAGCCAAAGGCAACATAGTATTAGCCCATAAAGCGCTGAAATATATATTTCTATTTGAAATCATCATAAATATCTCAGTTAGCTCTTTCCGCTTCAGTTGAATACTTATGTTATGGTTCAACGGCCATTATAAATATTTTACTCTTTCAGCGCGGGGATCGACCTAATTTAGACCACAGAACTGGAAGATAATTTTACAGTTTCGTGAATTAGACGTCATGGGAGAATCTGACGTCTAAATCCGATCCCCGCGCTGAATGGTTAATCACAGAACGATGTCTCCCAGTTCTGTGGTTTAACCCTTTCAAGCCGGAATTTACCATTGTCATCTTCATCCACTACAAGCCGCGAATTGCTGTCGCAATTCTCGACTTGTAGTGGATGAAGATGATTTGATGTGGTTAAAAAATTAAAGAAAATTGCTATGTATTGGTAAACCAGTTACATGGCAATTTTCGTTCTAAAACCCCTAGTTGTAGGCAAATTAAGTCTGTTTTCAGGGATGTGAAATGATGCTTTAATGCATCGTGGGGGCTTAAAGGGTCAATATACTAAACTTTTCAAATTGAAGCTCATCATTATTTTGATGGTTTAGATAATCAACTGATAATTGTTGCTCAAAATATTAACCGGTGTACAGAGATGCTACAAGGATGCCAAATAATGAAAAAAAATGAACAACCCTTTATTTCACGAGCGTGTCAGGTGAGGGAATAACATTATATATTATTACGTTTTATTCTGCCACAGGTTGTACAGATTTCACAGGAAGAGGTATGCTTTCTTTTATGGCGGACAAGACGTGGCAGGAACTGAGCAACTGGTTCCCAATGTTTGCCAATCCCACACTAGATGGCGTCTTCTTTACGGACCAGCCACTGACACGTATGATAAATAAACAGGTGGGTTAGCAATAGCAATAGTAAATTAATGTTTAACGTCACTTTCCGGCCCGATCGTCCATTTAATTGACTTTGTAATAGGTTAAAACAGTGCAATCCGCTGATGAGTGAATGCTGCACGGATTTTGACGTGAAGATGGGGTGACAGGGCATGGTGGGTTATTGAGAGTGTTTGCCTTCTCCTACCAGATAATAAGTTCTGAGCATGTCTAGGGGATTTACCCCTATACATTCCAGATGGCCGAAGATTTGTTTTTTTCTGGGTAATTTAATGCTGAAACTCAGGTCGGATAGTTCCCAGAGGATAACCCTACTCATTCCACATGATATCAAACACTCTATTTTAATTGTGTAACCCTCACAGCGCGGGTATCGGCTTTGGACGTCACAATCTGACGTCCAAAGTCGATCCCCGCACTGTAAGAACAAAAGAAAATATGTATAATGGCCGTAGACCCATAAGATAGGTATTCAAATGAAGCAGAAAGAGCTAATTTAGACAATTATGATGATTTCGAATTAAGGAAACTTTTGGTCTCTATGGTTAATTATGTTTGGGCTGTGGTGATTTTGTAACGGTTCCAGCTTATTTTTATTCCTCTGTGTCCAAATTTCGGAGTGCTATTTCTCCCTGAGTTTACATTCAATCGACTTCAACCCCTGGCACAATGATTCTATGTATTTGGGTGTTATGCTATGACTTTTTAAAGAATTTCCAGTTGTTCTTCCGGATTTATTCAGGATTTTCTGGATCACTATATGGATCAATGTCAAATTTTGATTTGCAATTTCTCCTTAAATTTTTATCCAATCGATTTCAAACCTTCGCACAATGATCCCTAGGTATTAGAGTGTTATGTTGTGTCTTTGTCAAGAAATCATAGTTATTCTACTGGATTTATTCAAGATTTTCTGGATCACTATGTGGATGGATGTCGGTCCAATGATGTAGATGTTAGCTGAAGCCCCATGAATGAATCTTGATTAGTCAATATGGGCCCTTTGTCAGATATGAACAATATAACTGTTCAAATGCTACATATTAACATTGAACTAACAGTTGTAATTCCATCAAACACAAAACGTCGACGCAATGTTTGGCCAGCGTCGAAGACAGTGATACAGCATTAAACAAACAAAGAAGTCAAAATCCAAAAATCTAAAATTCCAATTCAAAATGAGTTAATCAAAATTCCAATCAATCTGTCATAATAAAAATAACCCAACACAATTCCAAATGGCCAGCCCTAAAACTAGTTATACAATAATATATCAGCGCTTGAAGGGTTAAAGCCCTAGCACGACCAACAGCTGGGTCATCAGCGTCCCAGAAACAGGACACGTTGATTCAATGCTGGTTTAATGAATGATGGGTGCGTTGGACCAAGTAGAGGTAATCCCGGAGTGATTCTGTATCATATTGATTATTAGTATTTAATTCAAACAGTGTATCTCAAGCCATCGCCTCAAAGCTGAGGGGTCTCATCTGCCACTCAAATGAGAGGCAGATATGACTTTTTAGCTCTGAGGCGACGAAATGGCGTATAAGTCTACTATTGTGTGGAATGCCTCAGCGACAAACTATTTTGTCTTATGATATCTGCTCAGAGCAGGTCTCCATACCCAGCAAAATAAAACCATAAATATTAAAGTAAAATTATAAATCGATCACAAAATTGCACTTTTTGGAACAAAGAAATGCGTATTATACTTTCTTGATGTATTAAAGGTGACCTATCACCCCGTATATAGTATGAATAATTTTGTGACAAATAAATCAAAGTTGCCACAACGTGGGGCACAATTGTTTCCTTATATGGGGTAATTGGCTATCATGTGACTCATGTGAGGGTCACATGATAGCCAATCACCCCATATAAGGAAACAATTATGCCCCATCTTGTGGCAACTTTGATTTATTTGTCACACAATTATTCATACCATATACGGGGTGATAGGTCACCTTTAAGATGATCACTACGGTGGTTATCTTTATCAAGATAATAAATGTTCACTAGAAGGAGTTTAGTCTTTAAAAACTCATGTATGACATCGAAACATTGGTGTGGTCTAACACATAACATTTTACCCTTTTCGGCGCGGTTACGTCAGAATTATGCGTCATAAATGATATAGACGTCAGATTCTGACATCTAATGCTGATCCCTGCACTAAAAGAGTAAAAATAGTCATTATATAATGGCCGTAGACCCACAACATAAATATTCAAATGAAGCGACAGAAGCTAATTAAAACATTTATGATTATTTCAAATTGAAAAAAATGTTTGTTTCCATGTTTTATACAGACATATATCAGCGTTATAAGGGCTAATCAGATATCCTCTTATTTGCACACAGATGCACCGAGTGCCTCTGTTACTCGGTTTTAACAAGCATGAAGGTGCGGGGTTTGTATTTGACATGGCCAGAAAGCAGCAGTTGTCAGGACTTGGTGAAGCCAGGCGTGTGATGGAGACGTTTATCAAGCGTGACCACTGGCACCTACATCCACGTGCTGCCGCCATTCTACAGGTACGTTCATACACCTCTGGGCTCGGGCCTCTGAGGATTTAGCCTATTGAGAAGTTTTATTAATCGATATTAATTGATTGAAACCACACCGTCTAATTTATCTAGTTTCTCTTCAAGTTTACATGCTCAATGCATGCTAAAATAAAAAGCTTGGAATTTAACTTACTTGAATCATGTAGCCAGCCTCTTATGAGGGAGCATAGTCTTTTAGCATATTTTTTTGGTTGGAGAAAAATGTGTGGGTTTGAGGGTATCCCCCTAGCAAAAGGTGTGAGAGATATGTCACTTTCAGACATTTTTATCATTTCAATTGCATAGTTTGGACAGATGGACAGAAAAATGGAGGTTCCGAAATCCTCTGGTTACGAGTCTAATGAACATTTGTTTTCACAGTTTGCATCACATGGACGTAAAACCTTGTCTGTGTTTGTTTCAAATGGGCTGAATATATTTGGCCATTGCGATATGAACAAACACGAGACAATGACCCAATGTTGATTTACTGTTGACACAGCGTCGTGGACCAATTGTAAGCCAATGTTTGATCAACGCGTCGTTTCCTGTTTACTTCAAAGTGACATATGTATCAATGTCAAATCAACGTCAATATTGATGATGATTTAATTTTGCAATAACGACGTTTGCCTAGTGTACAGCACATAATCTGATTCTTGGTCAGTTATATTTAATAAAGTGTAATTCGAGCAATTCCCTGTATGCATTTGCACACTACATAGCGGAGATGTCATCCCCCTTTTAATGTCTAGCTAAACATTTTAAATCAATCATAACACGTTTGTCTAAAACATGTGGTATGTTAGCTTTCTTGAAAAACCCGACATTATGAATATCGCAATATCTGCTAATCATGTGCATTTAGATTATCATTTGATTAAACTTAACCAGCTGTTAACAACTAAACCTTATATATTGTACCTTTTCAGAGTGTAACAGATCATTATTTGTCAGATGTGGAGGAGAAAGACAAACATAAGATGACAGAGCGCACTGTGAAAATGTACGGAGATTTACTCATGGTGGCCCCAACAATACAAGTGGCGGAATTACATTCAGGTATGATGTTACGATAACGAATAGAAGATTAATAATTATTTGAATACTGCTTGTTTAGATAATATGAGTAGGCCTATTTGTTTTTCAGGAGTATCTCAATGTATGTTTGTAACTTCGTGTTGCTCTTTCAGTGAGTTATGTACACATTGTTTGCAGAGAAATTGTATTGATTTCTAGACCATAGAGTGATTCCTATTATTTGTAGTTCTTTGAGTTATTGTAGTTATTGACGTCTCATCTGCTCATTTCTTGCACACTTAGAGAGAGATATGAAGCGGTCTTAAAATGACTGTATTTGCACGTGATTTTGTGAATTAGTTATTATTATTTTCTGGAGATAATTTTTTATCTCATTGAACATGATGAATAAGTGATTGTATTTTATGTCGTTGAGTGAGTACCGGTAATTATTTGCTGAACATTGAAATCAGTGTTTCCTAATTGTACCGGTGTTGGTGTTATCTTTGGCTGCCAACGGTTCCGTCACCGACTGGTCCGTACCGTTAATCTAACATTATTTTTTATTTAAACATCTCCGCCTGTTTTCTTCAAAGCTTCGTCTTCCTCCACTACTTTGGATACCTGGCAATTATTGTAATTGTTTATTGATAACTATGGGATTTAAGTTATATAATTGTTGTTCACTTAAGGATGTCAAATAATTATCTTCTATACGGTTAACAAGTGTTGCTAATTGACTGATTGCGAATGGTGTTGGTCTTTTCACTGATTGTGATAGTGTGTTCCCCCATTATTTGATATTAGACTATTATTAGGTACTGCCAAATAACTGACTCTAATTATGTGTTTTTGATCACCTCTGTTGCCTACTATCCATCTATGATTAACTGAAAGTGCTAGAGGCCGCTAATAACGTGATCGCTTAGTCATATTGATAGGGAAAAAACAATGATAGTTCTCTAAAAAGACCCAAGTAGGTCTCGAACCCGGGAGGCCTGTATGACTGGCGAGGCAGTCAGACGCTCTACCAATGCGCCACGTCCCCATCATTTCTCATTTTCCATTATAGTGATGATACAGGTATTGAGAATAACATGAAACAAATCAATAATATATACAATACTATTTTATTGAAGTAAAGTAAAGTAGCATTCAGGATGCTACTTGACTTCAATAAAGTATATCTGTATATATTATTGATATTGTTTGTTACATTTTGTTGTTGTCTTGATTATTCTTTGTTTCTGTTCTCGGAATATATTCTTCTTTGGAACTCGTCACCTTTTGATCTTCACTGTCTTTTTTCATTATGATGCAATGACAGGTATTGACAAGAGCACGTATATGCATAAGTTGGACCATCAGCCCACACCTTCATCTTTTATATTTTCCTCACTATCTTTTTTTATTATGTTGCTATGGCAGGTATTGAGAAGAGCACATACATGTATAAGTTGGACCATCGGCCCACACCATCACCTTTTATATCTTCCTCACGCTCTTGTTTATTATGTTGCTATGGCAGCCTGTATTGAGAAGAGCACGTACATGTATAAGTTGGACCATCGGCCCACACCTCCACCTTTTATATCTTCCTCATTCTCTTTTTTTATTATGATGCTACAATAGGTATTAAGAAGCGCACATACATGTATAAGTTGGACCAGCGGACCACCCCTTCACTTTTTATATCTTCCTCACTCTCTTTTTTTATTATGTTGCTATGTCAGGTATTGAGAAGCGCACATACATGTATAAGTTGGACCATCGGCCCACACCTTCACCTTTTATATCTTCCTCATTCTCTTTTTTTATTATGATGCTACAATAGGTATTAAGAAGCGCACATACATGTATCAGTTGGACCATCAGCCCACCCCTTCACCTTTTATATTTTCCTCACTATCTTTTTTAATTATGATGCTATGGTAGGTATTGAGAAGCGCACATACATGTATAAGTTGGACCATCGGCCCACCCCTTCACCTTTTATATTTTCCTCACTATCTTTTTTTATTATGATGCTATGGTAGGTATTGAGAAGAGCACGTACATGTATAAGTTGGACCATCGGCCCACACCTTCACCTTTTATATCTTCCTCATTCTCTTTTTTTATTATGATGCTACAATAGGTATTAAGAAGCGCACATACATGTATCAGTTGGACCATCAGCCCACCCCTTCACCTTTTATATTTTTCTCACTATCTTTTTTTATTATGATGCTATGGTAGGTATTGAGAAGCGCACATACATGTATCAGTTGGACCATCAGCCCACCCCTTCACCTTTTATATTTTCCTCACTATCTTTTTTTATTATGATGCTATGGTAGGTATTGAGAAGCGCAAGTACATGCATAAGTTGGACCATCGGCCCACACCTTCACCTTTTATATCTTCCTCACTCTCTTTTTTTATTATGATGCTATGGTAGGTATTGAGAAGAGCACGTACATGTATAAGTTGGACCATCGGCCCACACCTTCACCTTTTATATCTTCCTCACTCTCTTTTTTCTATTATGATGCTATGGTAGGTATTAAGAAGCGCACATACATGTATCAGTTGGACCATCGGCCCACACCTTCACCTTTTATATCTTCCTCACTCTCTTTTTTCTATTATGATGCTATGGTAGGTATTGAGAAGAGCACGTATATGTATAAGTTGGACCATCGGCCCACACCTTCACTTTTTATATCTTCCTCACTCTCTTTTTTTATTATGATGCTATGGTAGGTATTGAGAAGCGCACGTACATGTATAAGTTGGACCATCAGCCCACACCTTCACCTTTTATATTTTCCTCACTATCTTTTTTTATTATGATGCTATGGTAGGTATTGAGAAGCGCAAGTACATGCATAAGTTGGACCATCGGCCCACACCTTCACTTTTTATATCTTCCTCACTCTCTTTTTTTATTATGATGCTATGGCAGGTATTGAGAAGAGCACGTACATGTATAAGTTGGACCATCGGCCCACACCTTCACCTTTTATATCTTCCTCACTCTCTTTTTTCTATTATGATGCTATGGTAGGTATTAAGAAGCGCACATACATGTATCAGTTGGACCATCGGCCCACACCTTCACCTTTTATATCTTCCTCACTCTCTTTTTTTATTATGATGCTATGGTAGGTATTGAGAAGCGCACGTACATGTATAAGTTGGACCATCAGCCCACACCTTCACCTTTTATATCTTCCTCACTCTCTTTTTCTATTATGATGCTATGATAGGTATTGAGAAGCGCACATACATGTATCAGTTGGACCATCAGCCCACACCTTCACCTTTTATATCTTCCTCACTCTCTTTTTGTATTATGATGCTATGGTAGGTATTGAGAAGCGCAAGTACATGCATAAGTTGGACCATCGGCCCACACCTTCACCTTTTATATCTTCCTCACTCTCTTGTTTATTATGATTCTATGACAGATATTGACAAGATCACGTATATGTATAAGTTAGACCACCGGCCCACCCCTCCACCTTTTATATCTTCCTCTTATATCTTCCTCTCTT
The DNA here is from genome assembly GCA_964017125.1 of Flabesymbios commensalis. Taxonomy (NCBI): domain Eukaryota; kingdom Metazoa; phylum Annelida; class Polychaeta; order Terebellida; family Flabelligeridae; genus Flabesymbios; species Flabesymbios commensalis. The sequence continues at coordinate 9,991,845 of OZ024913.1, forward strand.
TTTTTATTATGTTGCTATGGCAGGAATTGAGAAGCGCACGTATATGTATAAGTTGGACCATCGGCCCACACCATCACCCCACCCTGAGTGGATCACTGCTGATCATGGCAATGATATCTTCTTCATGTTTGGAGAGCCTTACAACGACAGATTCCCCGACCTCTGGTCACCAGAAGAGAAAATTCTGAGCCAACAAATGATGGCCTACTGGGCCAACTTTGCCAAAACTGGGTGAGCAGTGTGCTCCATAATTATAGTTAAAATTGACAAACCCCGCCATTTTGTGGGGATCGACTTTAGATGTCCGAATCTGACGTCAATAGACGTCAGATTCGGACGTCTAAAGTCGGTCCCCGCACAGAATGAGTAAAATATTTATAATGGAAGAGGAAAGATATTTATTATGATTTCAAATTGAAAAAAACCTATGGTTAATATAAAATAACATAATTTAAAAAAAAAAATTAAAGTTGTTAACCCTTAAAGCGCTGAAATATTTTTGTATAAACCATGGAGACCAACCTTTTTTTCAATTTGAAGTCATCATAAGCATGATAAGTATCATAGTGCTTCATTTGAATACCTATGTTATGGGTCTACGGCCATTTTAATCATTTTAATTCTTTTATGCGGGGTTCGACTTAAGACATCAGAATCTGACGTCTAAAGTCGATCCCCGCGCTGAAAGAATTAAGATCAAGCTAGGTTGCTCTTAAAGACCGAGTTTACTGTGATATTTCAAATTATAATCATCACAGACTTTCAAACATATTAAATATTGCCAGGCATTTTTTTCAAAATTGTTTGAGGTAAGAAAGAGGTTTTGAAACGCATTTATTGATAAACGTTTTTTTTTCACAGAGATCCTAATAGTAAGGACCTACCGTCATGGCCGTCATACACAGCAGGTGATGGTGAATATATGTTACTGAAGCCACACCCCACACGACAGAGAAACCACGAGCCCGAAACGACGACCTTCTGGAATCAAGTCATTCCAAGGATTGCTAGTTCCTCCTCTACGTCAAAATACTAGTCCGGGCAGTCTTAAGAATTAGGTTTTGGTGTAACCTATAACTGTGATAAATCACATAGATGGTGTGTATTTGAAAGGACATATTAGGGCATTCTAGCATATTGTAATGTACACTTGTGGCTGTGATCCGACCCAGATCTATGTAGAGACAGTGTTATTTGTAATTCATTTAACAGACAATTTTACAACAGTTATGACTTTAATAACAGTGAGCAATATAACCAAAGTAAACTGAAATAGAATTACGACTACAGTTTTTTGAGCTGTGTACTGTTTCATAAACCATTTATCGAATAAAGTTAATTAGCTAAATTTATATTTTCTCTTATAATAATACAAACCAACTACAATTTGAAATATTGTGGGCAAGATATTTAACATAATGTTGAGAGTGAGGCACGTTGCAGTATAATTATTTTTCACACCATGAGTTTCTTTTTTTGACTATCAAATGATGTTTTCTTTTATTTCACTTGGGCCCATTGGTAAAGTTTGGTAAACATTTAATATGATGTAACTGCAGTCTTACAGAAAAGCACGATGAAAAAACACGTTTTCTGTGATATTTATCAAACTAACTGCACTCTGTTTGATCTTATCGTGGTATTTGATCAAATGATTACAATTAATTGTCTTGTGCTCTTTTCGTACCTTGATGACGTAAGGCTCTGATACAGAGACCTCCATTTTAAATGTTATAGTTCTGATACGATCACTATAATTCGCCAGTTGAAAATGGCCTAGTTTTAACAGGTAGGCCTACTTGAATTATTTGTCTCAATTTCATGGCACCTGAGTTTTTCGGTAGGCGGCGCGAGTGTCGTTTTCGTGCCAGCCTTAAAATTTCCGTAAAATTCTAGTAAAGCTAAATAGTTTTGCCGCGTCAGCAACATTTAACTTGGCCTTTCTAACAATTGAATATCAGTCTTATCTGTAAACTGAAATCAGATCAGCGTCACATTTATCATCGTTCGTATCGCTATGGTATTTGGTTGTGTTGGATCACTCAGGAGATGATATTTGGTCGGGTCGTATAGGGTAGATTGTCAATCAGGAGATGGCATTTGATTGGTTCGTATTAGGTCGATTGTCACCCGGGAGATGGTATTTGGTTGGGTCGTATCGGGTAAATTAATTGTAACTCACAGATGATATTTGGCTGGGTCGTATTGGGTAAATTGTCAATCAGGATATGGTATTTGGGTCGTATCGGGTAAATTAATTAATTGTAACTCACGGACAGGGATTGGGTCAAATACACTTGATCAAATACAAATACGATGTCGTAGAATTTTTCAAATACAAATAAGAAGTCTTGTAAAATATCAAATACAAATACAGATACAGTCTTTCAAATACAAATACAATTTATTTGAAAATGTCCTCTTTAGAATCAACTTTGTTTAATCGCATGCATACATATAGTTTTGTATCGTAATACTGTAGATCTGATAATATTGGAGACTTTTGAATTTCGCGAAGAGGACAGCTTTGAGAATTTAAATATCTGTTTTTTTCCAAGATCAGATATCATGGGAAAACAATATTGATGAGTCAACTATAGGTCTTCTTTCTTCAATAAAGGCTCAATATTTAACTGGACCCTGGACAACTGTGCGTGAACATAAATCAAAACAACTTAAGTGGGCATACTAGCAAAAATGCGTTGGCCTATATATGGTAGTATTGAAGTACAATATTTTGCGTATTTATTGATAATAATGAACGATTATATAGTGATGCTGCATCATAATTTTCACAAAAATCCAAATGCATTGCATTTGGATTTTTTGTGAAAATTATGCACAAATTGGATCTATTCATGCCTATCACTTTACAGCTCCTTCACGCTGCCTCAATGTTTGTTCAACATTTCCATGATTTCTGATGTTGACCCAGCATTAAGACAGCGTTAGTGCTACGGTCTGTGTGAGTTGGGAGGGTCGGCACTAGTCATAGTGTGTTTAGTAATGGCTCTTAGCCCTTTGAGCTCTACGCAAGACTATAAGCGTTTTAATGTGTTTTATCAGCGGGTTTAATCACAGTTATTGCAATGGGAATTAAGTAAATATTTAAACATAAAGAATTTCAAATGTTTGGTATAAAATTGAACGAATATGAGTAATTGTCACCTATTTGGAGTTGTGGGTCGCTGTATCGAGATACAAATTCAAGTTGGTAAAACTGAGATTAGATAATTTAGCGCTTATAGAGTAACAATGTGTGGAAACAGTGGGTGAGCTGATGATGGTGATAACAAATAGATCAATGGCGACAGCTTAAAGCACTGCTGACCATGTGATATTTTACTGTTCAGAGACTAATTTTGATTGAAGGCAGTAGTAAATTGACTTCTTACTTTTAAAATTCGAGAGTTTAAAACTTAGCGAAAAAGCACAAAAGCACAGATTCACGAAAATGTAAATAGGCGAAAATTACCCGATCAACTGTATAACTATGTTCTGCATGTAATCGTATGATGGTTTATGTCTCCAATGACGTATATTAGATATACCAATCTTTGAATGAACAGCATGTTAATTAGCTACGGGATTCAAAATGTCATTGAACGATTGACGCCGGTGATGACACTTTACACCAAGGCGATGTATTAAACATGTGTATTATTAAAAGTAATTTAACTGCGCAAACATAACATGTTCAATATCTCGTATAAATATGTCATCTAACATAATATGTGAAGAAAACGAATTAAAATGATTAAGCGCAAACACCTGAAACGTATCTTGGCTTTGATATCTATGGCTATGTTTCATAATCGTTTCATGTCTAATAATTATCACAATCTTCGAAATTAGTCTGCTGAGACGAAGGGTTGTTATGACTTGGCAAACTCGAGGCGCTGAATCAATGTTGCTTTAATGTTGCCAGCGTCGCAGACGGTTGTCTAGCAGTGAAACAGCATTGTATCAATGTCTCGTGTTTGCTGAGAGCGCAGTCCTGTCAACAACACGTTTTCACTGTATACACATGACACACATATTATATAGGCCAGTAGACAATGGCTCAACATCGTTTCAATGCGTCAGGAGCCGGGCAAGAACTTAGCCATCGTTGATGCAATTAAAGGGCTAGACAGGCTATCAATTAGATCACGCTTTATATCCTTAAGAATTAAAGCCCCACTGATTTTGAAACACATGCCCAACACAGGCGTACCTAGAGTACCATGTAATTAATACCCTTCAAGGCTTACATCATTGGTTATAAAGCAATGTTAAAACCAAATACTAATACATAAATTAATTTAGCAGCTCAACCAGATATATTCAAATATAATATGCAGCATGTGCCAAATATGAAATGCGAGCTCAGCTGCCCAGTGAAATATTGTACTAGATATAAAAGCTATTGTATTAAACATTGATTTTTTTGTACTAAAAAGGTGTATTGGCTGCATTGGCATTTTATTGATCAAAGGACAGAGGTGTCTCAACATACACAGATACATGGATGACGAAAAACAGAAATTTTATATGATGTTGTTTTGTAAAACATTGATATAATATATATATATATATATATATATATATATATATATATATCAATGTTTTTTATAAAAATCAAATACGGAAGATTCAAATACAAATACGCAAATACAAATACATATTTGACCCCAACCCTGCTCACGGATGATATTTGGTTGGGTCGTATCGGGTAGATTGTCAATCAGGATATGGTATTTAGTTAGGTCGTATTGGGCTGATTGTCAATCAGGAGATGGTATTTGGTTAGGTCGCATTGTGCTGAATGTCAATCAGGAGATGGTATTTGGTTAGGTCGCATTGTGCTGAATGTCAATCAGGAGATGGTATTTGGTTAGGTCGCATTGTGCTGATTGTCAATCAGTAGATGGTATTTGGTTGAGTCGCATTGGGCTGATTGTCAATCAGGAGATGGTATTTGGTTGAGTCGCATTGGGCTGATTGTCAATCAGGAGATGGTATTTGGTTGGGTCGTATTGGATTGATTGTCAATCAGGAGATGGTATTTGGTTGGGTCGTATTGGATTGATTGTCAATCAGGAGATGGTATTTGGTTGGGTCGTATTGGATTGATTGTCAATCAGGAGATTGTATTTGGTTGGGTCGTATTGGATTGATTGTCAATCAGGAGATGGTATTTGATTGGGTCGCATTGGGTTGATTGTCAATCAGGAGATGGTATTTGGTTGGGTCGTATTGGATTGATTGTCAATCAGGAGATGGTATTTGGTTGGGTCGTATTGGATTGATTGTCAATCAGGAGATGGTATTTGGTTGGGTCGTATTGGATTGATTGTCAATCAGGAGATGGTATTTGGTTGGGTCGTATTGGATTGATTGTCAATCAGGAGATGGTATTTGGTTGGGTCGTATTGGATTGATTGTCAATCAGGAGATGGTATTTGGTTGGGTCGTATTGGATTGATTGTCAATCAGGAGATGGTATTTGGTTGGGTCGTATTGGATTGATTGTCAATCAGGAGATGGTATTTGATTGGGTCGCATTGGGTTGATTGTCAATCAGGAGATGGTATTTGGTTGGGTCGTATTGGATTGATTGTCAATCAGGAGATGGTATTTGGTTGGGTCGTATTGGATTGATTGTTAATCAGGAGATGGTATTTGGTTGGGTCGTATTGGATTGATTGTCAATCAGGAGATGGTATTTGGTTGGGTCGTATTGGATTGATTGTCAATCAGGAGATGGTATTTGGTTGGGTCGTATTGGATTGATTGTCAATCAGGAGATGGTATTTGATTGGGTCGCATTGGGTTGATTGTCAATCAGGAGATGGTATTTGGTTGGGTCGTATTGGATTGATTGTCAATCAGGAGATGGTATTTGGTTGGGTCGTATTGAATTGATTGTCAATCAGGAGATGGTATTTGGTTGGGTCGTATTGGATTGATTGTCAATCAGGAGATGGTATTTGGTTGGGTCGTATTGGATTGATTGTCAATCAGGAGATGGTATTTGATTGGGTCGCATTGTGCTGATTGTCAATCAGGAAATGGTATTTGATTGGGTCGTATTGGGTTGATTTACAATCAGGAGATGGTATTTAGTTGGGTCGTATTCGGTAGATTGTCAATCAGGAGATGGTATTTGATTGGGTCGTATTGGGTTGATTTACAATCAGGAGATGGTATTTAGTTGGGTCGTATTCGGTAGATTGTCAATCAGGAGATGGTATTTTATTGGGTCGTATTGGGTTGATTTTCAATCAGGAGATGGTATTTGGTTGGGTCGTATTGGGTTGATTGTCAATCAGGAGATGGTATTTGATTGGGTCGTGTTGGGTTAATTGTCAATCAGGAGATGGTATTTGATTGGGTCGTATTTGTTTGATTGTCAATCAGGATATGGTATTTGGTTGGGTCGTATTGGGTTGATTCTCAATCAGGAGTTGGTATTTGATTGGGTCGTGTTGGGTTAATTGTCAATCAGGAGATGGTATTTGATTGGGTCGTATTCGTTTGATTGTCAATCAGGATATGGTATTTGGTTGGGTCGTATTGGGTTAATTGTCAATCAGGAGATGGTATTTGGTTGGGTCGTGTTGGGTTGATTGTCACTCAGAAGATGGTATTTGATTGGGTCTTGGGTTGGCAATCAGGAGATGGTATTTGGTTGGTTCGTATTAGGTCGATTGTCACCCGGGAGATGGTATTTGGCTGGGTCGTATTCGTTTGATTGTCAATCAGGAGATGGTATTTGTTTGGGTTGTATTCGTTTGATTGTTAATAGGAAATGGTATTTGATTGGGTCGTATAGGGTTGATTGTCAATCAGAGATGGTCTTTTGTTGGGGCGTATTGGGTTGATTATCAATCAGGGATGGTATTTGATTGGGTCGTATTGAGTTGATTGTCAATCAGGGATGGTATTTGATTAGGTCGTATTGGGTATGTTGTCACTCAGCATATGGTATTTGGTTAGGACTATTTTGCTGCATGTTGTTTTACAAATAAAATTATATTTTTTTTCTTTTGAAGCTAATCAAATAGCAAGTTTGAAATTTTTGTAGATATCTTTATTTTAATTTTCAATACACAATAGATCAATTATTAAATTTATATGAATTAGCAGTCATCACTCTCAGGACTCTGTCCACAATCGTTTGTCATTGAAAGTACCTTATTTAACATGATCTTAAGTTGAGTGCGTTCCTTTGAGTTATCCACATCTTCTAATAAGCTGTTAATACAATCTTCTTTTTCATCTGTGAAAATGGATTCTCGAGCTATATTTTCATAAAATGCGGTGACACGTTTACAAACGATAGGCCATGGAGTGGGTGTCCAATGTAACATTTTAACAGCTTTTGATGTGTCTATTGGGCCCCTCTCTACAGAGGGGTAAATATGAGGGGCGGCTGGTGTGTAGCGGAAATCAAGTTTATCTACGTCCACTTTCATTTCCCTTGCTATATTCTCCAGCATGGATTTCACAGTGAAGGTCTCGTTGCACGCAATGTTAAAAGCCTGACCTGTCAGTGACCCGCGTATTGAGGGTGAGAGCTCCATAACGTCACATATGAGGTCAGCCACATCTTTAACATACACCACACTGATCTTGTTTTTCTCTTTTTCTTCAGCGATACACACTGGTGTATTCCTCAGCTGTGACAAACGAAGCCACAGTTGCTGCTGCCACCAGCGATGGGTGGAATCTCGTTCTCCAATGACATCAGCCAATCTTAAAATCAGGACGGGTAATTTGCCATCAGCATGAGACGATAACAGTTGTTCCTCACATTCCAGTTTCTTGTGTCCATATGAATCTTGCCGGGATAAATGTTTACGTTTGGTTTTAGGCACAGGTCGCACAGCATCTGTCTCTCTGGTGGGCCCACCATGTGTTTTTTTATCACAGACTTCATATACGGAATCTGAACTGATATAGATATAAATACCTACTTTTCCCTGGAGAAGTTGAATTGTTTCTTCCACAGCTGCTCGTTTATATCCACTAAAATCAAGGACTACGTCTACGTAGCTGATTTTGTTCACTGTCTGGATTAATTCTGTCGATACAGACAGTGGCTTCTTTCTGTCACATCGCACACATTTAACATAAGGCTTCACAGTTTCCCTTGTGTCCCATTCCCAACTCCTACCACGGTTGGCCACAATAATAGACCATTCTTTAGCATCGTGTCCTTTTTCCTCGGACAGTTTAAATCTATCCTCCTCGTCCCCGATTCTGTATCCACACGGCAACACTTCCTCAGAATGGCTGTGCCTGTGCTCTGTGGACTTGGTGTCAGTTAGAGTACAGCATGTATCTAAAACGTAAGACACCGGTACTACATCATTACAAATAGTTAAAATAGCCGAAATATATTTTTCGGGAGGTGTTTTAAAAATGCTCTCACACGATAAATAACTTATGGAATGTTTAAAAATCAAATGAGTGGATTCAAAAAAGGGCAGTGAGTTAGGAAACCATATATAAGCTCAATTAAATGTATTTTGAGGGCAATAATAGCTGTTCAATCGATAGCGTGCCCCCGGCTAACTCCCGGGGGCGAACTCCATGTTATGGTTCAGATATAATGGAATGCTTGCTAACCTGTAACAAGTGGAGGCTGCTTTTTGCTAACTATGGTGTCAGTGTCAGTGGGCGACGCGGGGCGTTGTCGCTGTAGTAGAGCTTTGACAGTTTCACTACCAATGAACCCATTACCTCCAAAGATCAAACAATACTTCGACATCGTCTTATCATTTCAACAATTCTTGTCAAGGCTACAAAATTGCGAATTGTTTCTCAATACTAATGATAGAATAGAATAGAATCTTATCGACCCGCTGCGAGCTAATTCCGCAGCTGTCTGTGGTGACCTGCTCCGCAGGGCTACAGCGACTCCAAGCCTCCATGGGCCTGGAGAAGCGAGCATCCACCTATTTCCCCACTCCCGTACCCCCTCCCACCTTCTAATTTTTATATCTACTTTACTCCCCCCGCCTATTATGCTTTAATGGGGGCCACACCCTTAGATCAGTCCCTCTCCCTCTTCTGTGTTTCTTCTCTGATCATGAGTTATACCCCCAGTTAACCTGAAAGTCCGCATAGCACCAGATAAATCTGGGTAATCATATCAATACGCACATGTGTGAGCGGTATTCACGAAAAAACACGCCATATTAACTGATAAAATGCATATCTGGGGGAGAAGCCGTTATTGCGAAAACCAGTATTCACCAGGTGGGGCTGAGTGCAATTTTACTAAACCAAAAGACAGTATCTAGCCTTGGCCAGCTTGTAAAGGAAGCAGATACTGTCTTTGGGCTTCGTACGACAGGGTGGGCGGAAAACCGTCGGTAAGATTTGCAAAAACCGCTGACGCGAGGGCCACACCAGAAATTAGTAACGTACGTTAAACAATATCATAAAGATTTATGTCTATTATCTGATAATATCATAGTGATAGGCCTAAATAGCCTACCTTTCCGAATAGGGGCCTAGTCTACCTATAGGCCCTATCATGGGTCTACGGCCAATATAAATTCTTTCAGCGCGGGGATCGACTTTTAGACGTCAGAATCTGACGTCTAGGCTCTATTTAGACTTTAGATTCGGACTTCTAATTGAGTCGGCCCCCGCACTGAGAGTGTTAAGAAGAGGTTATAGTGACAGATGGGTAGGCCCTATGCACAGAAAACACGTCTGCGACACTGGCCCAACATCAACCATTAGTTTAATGCCCCGTGTTCACTGGATAAAGGATTAATATCGTATATAATTTATTGTTATTAAAGGGACCCCTTGGGATGAGACATTTTCAATGTTGTCAATTTTGAAAATTTAATTTATATGAAGCTATATAACCTACTGATCTTATCTGAAAATACGAAAAAATCAAAAAATAATTTTAAAGCACCGAAAAAGAGTGAAATAGTTGTATTTCCAGGTCGTATATTGCCATGTAAACAAATCAAGTCAGCAATATTCAGCATTTTACATCACATATTCCCACGTATCAGACGGTAAGATCAGAGCAGTCGCCGCTAATAGGTGTCTTATAGTCAGGACACGGGAGGACACACATGCAGCACTGATTGTCTACCCAACGCTGGGCCGATGCCATCTGCATGTGGCCTAATGCTGTGAAAACATTCAATCGTCCTTCAGGTATGCAAATAGTTTATCTGGGTTACTTCTGGTTTCATGGAAATGTTGATTAAAAATATTTGTAAAAATATGAAAATTCTGAAAAAAAATAAAAACATGATCCGTGGGATACACTACTTCAGTACGGAATTAAAAACGAAAATTGATGTCATTCCAGAGAGCTGCTTTAACCGATCAAATCATTGTTCTTTGGAATGGAATTAGTGTTTAACATGCAAGTTTTTGGTCTCAACAAATATGAGACATTTTCTCTCGCTTGAAGTTTTGGGTCGCGTGTAGCTCATATGATCAAGCCCATTCAAAGGGTTTATAGTAACTGGTAGGCCCTTATAATCAAACCCAATCAAAGGGTTTATAGTAACTGGTAGGCCCCTATAATCAAACCCAATCAAAGGGTTAATAGTAATTGGTAGGGTCCTATAATCAAACGCAATAAAAAGGTTAATAGTAACTGACAGGCTCCTATAATCAAACTCAATCAAAAGGTTACTAGTAATTGGTAGGCTCCTATAATCAAACCCAGTCAATGGGTCAATAGTAACTGGTAGGCCCCTATAATCAAACCCAATCAAAGGGTTGAGAATAATGGGTAGGCCCTATAATCAAACGCAATCAAAAAGCGAGATGTAGAATGTGAATCGAGGAGCTCAATTTTAAATGTTTTCAACTCATAGGGCACTGATGTCGAATATCCTAACTATACTATTGTTTCTGTGTTATTATTTGCACGTGCAGCCCTATGCCCACTGAACAAATCTTCAAATTTCTGAATATTATACACATTGTGGCTTAATTTTTACAAATCCTACTAACTTTCAGTCACTTGAAGTCGTGGATTGCGATAAAGATATACATTTTCAAGTGACTGAAAATTTAATTTAAATAGTACAGATCTCAAGGGGTTTCAATTTGAAATCAACCTAAAATATCTTAGCTAGCTCTTTCTGCTTCATTTGAGTGATATATGAGTCTACGGATATTATAAATGTTTTAATTTCTTCAGTGCGGGGATCGTATTTAGACGTCGTTCTGACGTATAAAGACTGTCCCCGCACTGAAAGGGTAAATTGACCATGGTAGACTGATTCTCGTTACTCATTCAGCGCATTATGATGATAGCTTATATGATTTATGGCTTTGTTTTTTCAAATGTGACTTGCTAATCAACTACCTGCTATACGTAAACAACCGTTCAGGCACGCGAGTCGATCCTGCTCTATTGATATATATATATAATTTATCATAAAGTTTGTTTCAGGCTCAATAATACATACCTTAATTGTCCTTTATAATCTGAACTGTAACTTTGATAATTTTCCATAGATTTGAAGTTGGAATGGCTAACGCAGCCTTAAAACAAGATAAAATGCGCTAAATGTGATCGATCCCCGCACTGCAAGAATTAAAATATTTGTATTGGCCGTAGACCCATAATATATATAGGTATTGAAATGAAGCGGAAAGAGCTAACTAAAACTTTTATGATGATTTGAAATTGAAAAAAAACATTTGGTCTTCATGGTTTATTCTACAGTATTTCAGCGTTTTAATCGCGTCTAAAGCTGTTTGTCGTCTTTTTGTTTCTCTTTCTAACAAGAAAGAAGGAGAATTAAACTGGTATTAAATTCGATAAATATATACTGTAGATCTGGTAATTTTTGCGAGTTTGAATTTTCGCGAATTTCTGATTTTGGGACTTTTCAAGAATTTAGAATTCGCGAATTTTCATTTGTCTTTAGTAGCGCTATTATAATAATAATTTTTGCGAGATTCTTGAATTCGCGAGTTTGTCCCTCTCCCGAAATCCGCGGACATTAAAACCTCGCGAATACTACTAAATCCACAGTAATATATAGCCCTATGTTCAGTCAAATTATGCACTTAAGTAATCTTTACATCCTTGAAGTTGTGGACTCAATTAAAATAAGTAACTGAAATTCTGTAACTTAGGCTTAAATTCTGTAATTTAGACCAGTAAATAAAATAAAATAAAATAATCGTTGCATTCATACGTAGGTATACAAACTTATTTTTGTCAAATTTCAAACAATGATTTACGGCTCTGAAGCCGCAAACATCAATTGCTACATTCAAACGAGCTAATACAGCAAGAATACAACACTTAAAATATTAATGCAGAAGTAATTCGGCTTCCAAAGGTTCAAGTACCCGATATTTATCTTCTTCAAACACATCCACGTCATTATTTGTCCTGTAATTGCAATCATAAATTATAAATTAAGTGCTTTCAGAAAGTGGATCAATTATTTATGATTCATGTTTTAATGCGGTCTATAGGCAGTATACAGTACAAACTGCGGATTAATCACATGTCTAATGACATGCTACACAAACAATATGGCGCTACAGCAATTATCATGATTATCATGTTTTAAGGTTTGAAAATATGGCAATTGCACATACCTTTAGGACATAATATTATGATTATGACTTTATGTCATGTGTGTTTATCATCAAATCATGGTTAACTCTAGTGCGGGGATCGTCTTCTGTCTCCATGGTTCATACAAAAATATTTCGGCGTTGTAAGGGTCAATAGAATCAGACCAATTACATGTCAATTTCGAATCCTGTGTCTGGAGGGCAGTGTCATTTCATTCATCTCACCATCCTCAGTTAGTTCCCCTGTCTCAGTTTAGCCTATTATGTGCACAGTGGTGGCCTAAAACCCCATTCATTTCATTTTTTAAATATCAGTTTAATGCTGTACTGGGCCATCTTATGCGAGTACGCATACGCTTGTGCGATACATTGTAGTGTGGCACCCCCTTAGACAAACACATTTTGTTTATTGTTCGATGAATATGGTTTTAAGAATGTGGGTATGACCATACCATACCATACCATATTTTACCACCGGTTATAGCGGGCGACACGGTGATACAGTGATAGTTGTCTAACCAGCATACATGAGATGTTGACCCGGTGTTGGTTTAATGTTGGGCCAGCGTCGCAGACTTTGCCACAACATTAAACTAACACCAAATCAACACCTCGTGAGAGTGGTCTCATAATGATGATGTACCATGTGACCTGCTATGGTTAGCCGCATTTGACCTGATCATGTTCACACCGAGTGACAGCGAGAGGTCGTCATTAGGCCTAGACACTAACTAAGCTTCTCTACTACATATACTATATACAGGAGGCCAAACAAACAGAGAGGATTCTTCTCCGCTGAATGATTTTTTTTACTGTTAGAAAAGGAAGTCAACTATAGGTAATTATTCACTGTTGTTTAACATATTTTATTTGTATTTTTGTAATGTTACATCTTGTGTGCACTTATAGTCAGGGCCCATTTTCGAAATTTCTGACTTGGTAAGGCATTTTTTAGTAGAATTTGGCATGCAGTTGTTCTTACACAATTTGGGAACGCTGATTCCAAATCTGCCCCATGCCAAGCTATATTTTGTGTTTTTCCTACTCAAAATTCAAAAACAAAATGGCCGCCAAAATTAGTGAAAATGTCACAACTTTACATCACGGCTTGGCTTACAATGAACATAAAAACATCATTTCGGTGTATTAAAACTCACCTGAGCAGTATACTTCAAGTCCCCTGAATTTCACCTTGTGCGTTTGCCGCTAGTGAACAAAATCCAAAATGGCCGCCACTGCAAGGCAATGTGCCATAACTTTGCTTCCAAATAACGTAGAGATGTGTTTTTGGTGTCTACATATAGGTTTCTCACACCCGGGAAACCAATTCAGAGCCGTGATAACATCTATTATCAATATTTCACAAAGTTATGGGGAAAAAAAACAAATGTTGCGCCAGGAAAACGACACATCGTAGTCCAGTGTAATAATAATGATTTATTTAATAAAGTCATTTTTTCACATTCAGAAGCCGAGATAAACAAATGTAATATCCGGCATGTTGTAAGCATGTTCAGACTATTGACAAAAAATATTTTATGATTCTTGATCACTGTCCGGCACTAGATAACCTGTCGCTCACCATATAGCCGTTCTAGGCCTATTAGTATGTGGCCTATGTGATATCCACCTGCATCGTGTTTTTACAGTACCGTGAGGAAGAAATAAATAATTTAAATGAGCGTTGGCCACGTGTGGCACCCTCCTGCCCAAGCCCTGTACTAGGGTTAACAAGAAGTTAATCCATCATGGTGGTCTGCCTAACCATGGCAATAATGACACAGATACATGGTCCGTTCCTATTGAGACAAGAAGTCGTTTAAATTTAACAATTTATGATTCTAGTAACTCGGTATATTGTGCTGGTTAAAACGTGTACATCACATAAAAATTATGCTTCTCAATCGGATTGACAATTTACATATTCATGATAATAGTATCATCTTAATTTTTATATTTTTGATCAGAATAGATACCGCACAAAAGCCTGGTAATGCGCTGATAACACAGTTTTCAGACATAATTGAACGAATAAAGTCCCAACCATCGGCTCAGAGATCGACACAAAACCGTAATGTAGGCTACACATATTTCTACTCCCCTAACTTGAATGAGATAACTATGATAAAATACAGTTACACGATATCGGAAATCTGTAGTTTGGTGCAGAAGTTGACTTATATATGTTTTGGACATATAAGATTGATGGTTGAGGACACGCTAGGGTAATGTTGAAAATACTGACGATGAATTTATTTTATAAATATAGTATGAACATACACCATCTCTAGAAGATGTTAGTAACTAACCTAGTCTTGGCAACTAAATGCTATAGAGTGTTATGAACAAGTCACCAAAGATAGTTGGGTACACTACTGCAACAAGATATGATGCAGAATATGTGGTAATTGGGGCAATAATACCGTTCGTAGCACGACCAGGATGTTTTTATGGAGAATAACATAAAATACAGGAACTTTCTAGATGTGGTCGTGATATGGTAGAATGTATGAGGAATCAGTAGGCTCTGGTCATGCATGCTTCTAATCAGAAATAAGCTATCACTCTCACATAACATACAATAACCAAACACATGAAACAGGTTCAGTTGTGTCTTGAAGTGGTATGGGAGCGACCACCCTATTTTGCAGGAAGAGGTATCAATGTTAAAGACAATAAAGAGTATTTATTACTTATCTATTTTATTCTTTTGTAATAAGCATTGATCATCTAATAATCTATGCAAGACACATGTATCCTACATCAAAAACATTTCCATGCACACTGCGATGTTATCTCAGATGAATATATAACAGATAAAGTACAGAATCAGGGAGGAGGGCAATACAATTTCAGCTCAATGTTCAAATTCACCACAATGCCATTCAACTATTCAATGAACACTGGTATTTAAGTGTGAAAAATACTGAGGTACATGATGGGACGTTAAATGTTATTACGGCAATCAAACTGTCAGATACTGACAATGTGGTAGTCGTAGGAACTGATGTAAACTTGCTCATTCTGCTTTCGAAACGTTCTTATCATAGCAATGCCTATAGCTGTGTAAACCTAGAACTGGTGATATTTATCATACCATTCAACCGTCTCAATGGCTCCAACATTCAGAACTAAAACTTAAGCCAATTGGAGTATTTAAATATATCCTCTTCGTCAATAACCCCTGCCATATACTGGATATTGTTTTCGTTGTATTTTAGGCCTGTTTAGCAATAAATACAGCTCTGGCCAGATAACGATATTATAAACATCTATGAGATTGTGGATGGAGGACAACTGCAACTAGTTCTCATGTGAAAGCTTCCTGCTCAACCTGAAGAACTATCACATTTAGTTTGATTAAGTGTGCATTAGGACCACGAGAAAGTAGCCAATGGCGTCCTATCAAGGAGTCGCTACATCAATTCCAAAGCTGCACAATTATATGATCAATATATTGATGAGGGTGACTATTCGAGCATTATCATTATGCAAGATGATGGCATTCATGCAAATCTGAGATATACACAGCAAACCTATGTAGCTACAGTGATGAAAGTAACACATGCTATTTTTGTGCAATTTCCTCATGTGTTGTTTTTAAATAATCATATTTTTTTAATTCCCCGTAACTACATGGAACATGGAAGTTGAGTTTTTTGATGCTGTGTAATTTCTTTGTATCAGAAAACTATTTAGGCGCCAAAAATAACTTCCTACGACATTTAGAAAAATGGTTATGGTACTTGCTGTATAATTGGCGGCCATCTTAGATGGATTTTTTCCTGAAACAACATGTAATATAATAGTTAGAGGTTATTACTGTATTGTGCTAGATTTATCGGTATTAAAAACCTATATTTAGCCACCAAAAACAACTTCCTATGACTTTTAGGAAAACGTTATGGTACTTTCCGTATTATTGGCAGCCATCTTGGATTTTTTGCGTGATAGTTGACCAGGTCTTAGAACATGAAATTCCTCGGAACAAAAATGTTTTTTTGAACAAGAAAGTCAAGTTTGTGTGTCCGCTGTGCACCCAGACATGATGTATAATCATGATAATTGAGACTAAATCTGCTATTTTGGCGGCCATTTTGTTTTTCAATTTTAAAAGGGGAAAACTCAAAATAGAGCTTGGCATGGGGCAGATTTGGAATCAGCATATCCTAATTGTGTGAAAACAACTGCATGACAAATTCTACTAAAAAATGCCTTACAAACTTTAAGAATGCCTCTTTTTGAAAAATGGGCCTTGACCATTACAAATATATCTTAGAATAATTATATTAAAGGTCTATGCTGGTGATACTAAACTAGGCTTTACTAATTTGATTGAAATTCTAATAAAGCCATATACATGTCCATGACGACGCAAAGGGTTATCAAATTATAGTTAAAATACAGAAAAATACCGCGATCCTCAACTTCAAGTGAGTAAAAATACTTATATGTACAATTTAAATAAAAAAAACGTCTAGGAATATAGCAAATTAAATGAGCGTTTGTGCTTCAAATGTTCATAATTTATGTACAATTTGAATAAGACCATATCTCGATCTAGCAAATGTAATGCTCATTTGCGCTCTTCAAATTTGCATCTGTGAAAGACAAATAAACTGGTTGAAAACAGCTATAGACTTAACTCTTAAATAATTCAAATTTTCACCCACCTGAAGTCGTGTCTCGCTACCGCGACCCACAACTTCAGCTGGGTGAAAATTACTCGTATTTGTTTAATTTACAAACCTTGTTGTTTAAAGACACGTTTTGTTCACAATAAGTGAGATTTAAACGGCAAATAAAACGGATTAAAAACGACAATGGGTAAATACCAATCTGTTCTGCCGTGCAAAGCCAAAAGGCAGTATCTGCTTACTTTACAATTAAGCAGATACGACCTATTGTATTTGCACGGCAGGTTTAGTTAGTTGTGTATTAGTCCGTAATAACAGACTCTGTGTGCGATACAGAGTCTGTACGGGGTTCGGTTCCCGGTCTCGGCGGTTTGAAAGAAACAAAAATGTTTCTTCCCCATCCACGTGTGAAAGTCAGTATTGTGGGGAGCCTCTGTGACCGAGAGGTAGCGTGCTCGGCCTCAGACCGCCAGGGCTCGAAGTTCGAATCCTGTGTCTGGAGGACAGTGTCATCTCAATCATCTCACCATCCTCAGGAGGTTCTCCTGGCCCAGTTTAGCCTATATGTGCACAAAGGTGGCCTAAAGCCCGATTCATTTTACAGAGTCTGTAATCATTGCCATTCGTAAAGTTGTGCCCCAAAAATCCAGTACGCACACAATCGATTGCGCAATGGATTACTGCGTCATTGTTTGATCAATTATATTTATGTTATTCCAAAATGACAGATTTACATCTCATTGAAATAATGCCTTAGTGTGGGGATTTAAGCTCATGCCTTTATAGGTGAATTTATCATTTAAATAGGGCTACCCTCAGATTGTTCATGAAATTATTGGTCTCACCGTACACTGACCACCAGCATAGAAAAACACAGCTTCAGCTTGCTGTGCATCTCTGACGTTGAACCATGCTGTTCATGTCAAGCTCGGACATGGTGACCACACCACCACTCGTCATCATTATGAAGATGACTCACTTGACTTCACTTTGAAATCCGGGACACTCAGCAAACACGAACAGCTGAACCAATGTTGGTTTAATGTTGGGCCATTATTGCAGACGGTGGCCCAAAATTAAACCAACATTGTTTACATCGCCTCGTGTTTATGGCTCCTAACTTCAAAAAAAATCCACTGTAATTCTATAAGTTATCTCGTCGCGCCTTTTGTTGGTATTTTTTTAAATTAAAACGGAGGAACAATAATTGTATAAATTATTTTGATAGCACATACGCCACATAATGCGTTTCCAAAATAGTCACAGAATTTAGTTGTACACCCATTCGATACGTGAAGTGAGGTCCCAGCAAAAATGTATATTTTGGAATAAATATTTAGAGAAGAATCTGCTTCTAAAATCAAGAGTGAAGACACCACGATCAAATAGTTATACTTTATAACCACTTCGTTGAAACAATTAGTTATTAAGACAATGCTGTCATTGTGCTACATATCCTAATGTTCATGCACGACGCATACACCACATAATGCGTTTCCATAATAGTCACAGAATTTAATTGTAGGCACATCTCGATACGTGAAGTGGGGCCAGAATTTTCGGAGAATAATCTGTTTGTAAAATGAAAAGTGAAGACACTACGATCAAATACTTTATAACTACTTCGTTGAAACAATTAGTTATTAAGATAATGATGTCATTGTGATACATATCCTAATTTTCATGCACAAATTCAGAGAAATATATGACTGAGACAAGATAGTGTATGTGTTACACACCGCAGCTGCTTATGAGGTATATTATTAAAACAAACTTGCAAAAGAATCTTATGAATAAGAAAATATATAGAACAAGTATTTCCGACTAATAGCCGTACCCGCTCAATATTATAACAAGGACAATTAAAAGTTTGATTGATTTCACTTGTAATGATCATACAAAAAGACAATTGACTGTACTTCCAGCACTGTAAAACCGGCTTCATCACTTAACAAGATTGTTTCTTGTTGACTTGACAAGTGAAGCCGAGACTTGTTCACACAACTATAACATTATATGTCTAGGTGACGGCTATGACATATTGAGTTTAGGTAACTCAACATAGATGTGTCAGCTGAACTGTTTTTATTATTTATTTATTTTTTGTTCATTGAGCTTAATTTAGTTCAATTTACTTCAACTTCATTTAATGTTGTGCGACATACTCAGGGAATTGTCGTCCTTGAATGTTAAAATACGCAGTTGAAGTAACTCGACAGAAACATGTAAAACCCACCACTTTTATTGCTTGTATTATCTAAGCCTACTCGCCAAACTGGGCGGGGGCCCTGGGGTAGTGGTTAGCACCGCTGCCTTTCACGCCAGAGTCCGGGGTTCGGTTCCCGGTCTCGGCGTTTCAAAGAAAACAAAAATGTTTCTTCCCCATCCACGTGTGAAAGTCAGTATTGTGGGGAGCCTCCGTGACCGAGAGGTAGCGTGCTCGGCCTCAGACCGCCAGGGCTCGAATTTCGAATCCTGTGTCTGGAGGACAGTGTCATCTCAATCATCTCACCATCCTCAGGAGGTTCTCCTGGCCCAGTTTAGCCTATATGTGCACAAAGGTGGCCTAAAGCCCGATTCATTTCATTTACTCGCCAAACTTTTTTCACCATTGTTCATTGTCCATTTAATTGTGTGTTCAAAAATAATATAATGTAGTATAAGTGGGCTTAATAATTTGAAGTGGCCAGTCGCTGCCTTCTCAGCTTCTGCATGGAGAATATTTAAGGCCTGCACAAGGAAACATTCCCGTAACGATGCACCTACTAAGGCATTGTAGCATCGCCAATGACCTCTCAAGTTCGAGATGGCGGGCGCAGCTGTTTTTAGTTACTCCACTCGAAGATAAGAAGATGGATCACAACAAGTGAGTAAGTAAATATGTTACATTTTACTTTGAGTTTATTGAACTAGAAAATATTTATTTGATATTGAGGAATATTTAGCTGGCAAAACCTTGCGAGTTAAGAAAAGTAAGACGCTGATTGGTCAGATCAAGAATCTAGTGGATTTCCGGGGAGATTTTCAAGAAGCCTGGTGATGTTGATGCCAGTGATTTTATTAAATCTGTTGCTGGCGTCCGGCGTCACGTTTTCTTGTGGGCGCAAATACTCAAAAGCTACTGGTTAATTCTTTTTGAAATTTTAACATGACAGTCCTAGCAACACGGGGATGTGCAAGTGATTTTTTAGTGATGCTATCAAAATTTAAAATAGCCGCCAGAGGTCAACTCCAATAAATTTTGTGGGGGCAAAAACTCTAAAACTTAATGTCAGAAATTATCTAAATTCTATTATCACATTCCCCACAATATGGAGATGTGCAGGTGACATTTTCAAGGTTTTACTGAAAATCAAAATGGCTGCCACGGATCAACTTCAATTGTTTGGTTGGCGCAAAAACTTTAAAAATTAGTTTGTTCATTTTTTTTTTAATTTTCCCATCACATTCCTAGCAGCATGTGGATGTGCAATTGATTATTTTAAAGATTCTACCAAAATTCAAAATGGCCGCCAGAAGTAACCTCCAAATTTTTTTTGTGGGCGCAAAAACTTTAAAACTTAAAGTCAGAAATTATTAAAATTTTACTATCACATTCTCCACCATATGGAGATGTGCAGGTGATTTTTTCAAGGTTTTACAGATATTCAAAATGGCCGCCACAGATCAACTTCAAGTTTTTGGTGGCGCTAAAACTCAAAAGATTATTTTGTTCAATTTTTATTTCAACATCACATTCCTATTCAACATGTGGATATACAGATGCTATCAAAATTTAAAATGGCCGCCAGAAGTCAACTCCAAAATTTTTTGTGGGCGCAAAAACTTTAAAACATAACGTCAGAATTATTCAAATTTTACAATCACATTCCCCACAATATGGAGATGTGCGGGTGATTTTTTTAAGGTTTTGCTGAAATTCAAAATGGCCGCCACGGATCAATTTCAATTTGCTTGAGGTCGCAAAAACTCAAAAACTTGAAGTCGTAAATTATTTAAATTTTACAATCACATTCCCAACGATTTGGAGATGTGCGTGTGATTTTTTCAAGGTTTTACGAAAATTCAAAATGGCCACCATGCATGAAATTCATAATTTTTTGTGGGCGCAAGAACCCAAAAATTAAAGTCAGAAATAATGTGCAGGTGATTTTACTGCAATTTAAAATGTCCACCACAAGTCGACTTTTTAAATATTTGTGACCACAAAAACTCTAACCTAATTTATGGCGGGGGGTGATATAGGACTTCAGTCCTCTTGTTATTTTTTTGTCGGCCATTTTAAATAGAAATTTAAGCCTCCTGGTCTAAATTCCACTATTTTCCTACCTGAGACGAACCGTTTCGGAGATATTTCATTTTCAAATTATATAATGCAATCTCTTGTTCATTGAATTTACCCAAGGTCTCGGAAAGCGGGTGACAAAAGGTGATTTTATTGTACCATAATGGTGGTGTCCTCTGTGACTTTTATACCGGGGGGTCCAAATTTCACTCTTTTTAGTTTCAGACGCATGGTTTTCGAGATATTGCAGTTTTAGCTCATCCGTCCTTTAGGCCGAAGATGAGCTTATGCCATCGTGTTGCGTATGTCGTCTGTCGTCTGCCCACAATTCACAAGAAATGCTTCTCCTCCCTCAATTCTTATCCGATTTCAATTCTGTTTGGTTTTGTTTGAATGAGCTCGGGACTTTGCATTGAATTTCCTCACAAATATCTGAAATGTTATATATTAATTAACTTATGACCTAATTAAGACCCAATTAGGGCACTCTGTCCACAATTCACAAGAAAAGCTTCTCCTCTATCAATTCTTATCAGATTTCAATTATGTTTGGTTTGTTTGAAGGAGCTCGGGCCTGTGCATAGGACTTCATCACGGTTTTCAGAAATTTAAATTTGAAAAAAAAATCAACTTCCCCTAATTAAAGATGAGCTTCTGTGTCATTGACACTCTGTTTATTATATAGCAACCTATTCGGGTACCCTAGAATTACTGAGGTCAAATTACAAACCGATTGGATAAAAACTGAGGGAGAAATAGGGTGGCAAAATTTTGCCCAAAACTTAAAATAGCAGCAACAATAGTTTGGACGAAGTCATTGGTCCAAACTAAATAGCTAGGATTGTCAGCTTATTAGTGTGTGAAACAGGGGTGTGCATTCTGTTTTCCAGTGTGTAAAGCCATGCACATACACGTTGAGCTATCTACTTTTTCTTGGAGTGTTCAAGTGTATAGTTCCAATTGAAAATAGCTAGGACTGTCAGCTTATTAGTGTGTGAAGCACGGGCATACATTATGTTTTCCAGTGTGTAAAGCCATACACACATACTTCGAGCTGTCTATTTTTCCTGGAGATTTTAATGTGTGAATCACGGGCATACGTGTTTTCCAGTGTGTAAAGCCATGCACACACACTTTAAGCTGTCTATTTTTCCTGGAGTGTTTAAATTTATAGTTCTGATAAAAAATAGTTAGAATTTTCAGCTTATAAGTGTGTGAAGCACGGGCATACATTATGTTGTCCAGTGTGTAAAGCCATGCACACATACTTTGAGCTATCCATTTTTTCTGACAATATTTTAGCAAAAATAATAGAAGCAATAACATGTTTATAGCATGCTTGCCTTCTTGGTGTGTGAAGCGCAGGCATAGATTATGTTAAACCCATGCACATAGGCTACACCTTGAACGAATGATGTTATTTGGGGAAAAGTATTTTGTTTAATAATTAAAAAAAAATAATTAAAGTAGTGCGTGGATTGTAAGCTTGTTAATGTATGAAGCTCAGGCACGCACATTTTTAACTAATTTAGATTATCTAGCCATTTTTTTTTAAAGAATCATCTCACGTTTTTCCATGATTCCTTTGGAGCACAATATTATTCTGTAAGTACTTAAAAAGTTATGAAGTTCATCTATGGCGGCTATTTTGAATTTCAGTAAAACCTTGAAATCACATGCACATCTCCATGTCGTTCTCCTTATCGTGGGGAATGTGATTGTTAAATTTTAATAATTTTTTGAGTCTTTGAGTTTTTGAGTCTTTGCGTCCACAAAAATTATAAAGTTGATCAGTGGCGGCCATTTTGAATTTCAGTAAAACCTTAAAAATCACCTGCACATCTCCATATCGCGGAGAATGTGATAGTAAAATTTGAAGGATTTCTGACTCTATGTTTCAGAGTTTTTGCGCCCACAAAAAAATTGGAAGTTGACATATGACGGCCATTTTGATTTTTAACTTTTAACCAAAATGTATTTTTCTTTTCTTGTACAGCATTCCGCAATGCATGTCGTTCAGATGGTACAGGCCAACAGAGGTGCTTAGCAGGGGCGGGTAGTATATAACAGTTAAATGTTTCCCAATTAACAAATTTTATTTTTTGGGGGTTACTGTTAATCATGACAATTCGTAATAGTTATGTAATACCAATAATTTTAATTACGTATTACCACTGGCCCTGCTGACATAGTTATTTTTATTGTTGGCACATACCCTTAACTCTATAATTTTATAATTTATTTTGCAGGTTGTTGGTGGAAAATTGCACAGCTGTTTTGGTATGGACTTGAACAGAAATTCTACCAAGGACTAGATGTTCTGATTGATCAGCTCTTCTGACTCAAATGGATGAAATTGAGAAGCTGAAGCAGAAGTAGGTGATTATTGTGGAACATATTTTTAAGTTTTCACAGACCATGTGGAGACTTGTGGAGAATTAAAAATTCAAACGATCTTCACAAAACTTTCCCAGAGCATTATCTGAATGATTACTTTGTTTAAATTCGAAATTAGGTAATTTCCGTATGCCCTATCCAAGATGGCACTTCCTTATAATTTGACTTGGAACGCTCTTGTCGCCAATATTTTGACTAAATTCTCTCAGAGCATTGCCTGACTGATCACCTGGTTAGCTTCGAATATTAACTTATTTGCATATCCAAGATGACCACCAGTGCACTTTCTTATGATATGACTTAGACGCTCTACATTTGGCAGTCTTATACTTACAGTCTAATAATTTTTTCAGTGTAATATTCGAAATAACAGACCATTCTCTGACTGATTGCTCTAGTCAAGTTTGAAAATCGGTTAATTCGCATGTTAATCTGAGGTGGCCAACACAGCTCTTCCTAGCAATTCAACGCAAATGTTTTACAGTCGCCGATATTTATCGGATCTTTGCAAACCTTTCTGTGTACATTCTCTGACTGATTACCCTGGTTAACCCTTTTATTTAAACCCACAGAAAGAATCATTTTGCATCTCTGAAGAATTAATTAATTTCATACAACCTAGGGGTTTTAGAACAGAAACAATCACGAAACTGTTTAATAATAATAAAAAAAACATTTTTCTTTTCGACCTCAAAATCATGAAGTAAAATTTTACCTTTATACGGATATTTATTTATTTATTGTTTTTTGTTTATTTTCAACTGAGATAAACTCTGCGATAACTTAATTAATTAATTATGCACTACATTACCATAAATTATCAAATTGTTCTTGTATGTTAACCATTATTAGCTTCTTAGTATGTTTTTTGTATGTTTTAGGAAAGTGACAAGAATAGATCACATCACTAAAGGGTGACTGCCATGGGGACATGTATGTTCAATGATGCGTGGCTTGAGTCTGATAAAGAAGCACCTGTATTAAAGGGGGTTAATAGACACTAATTTGTTTTGTATATCTTAAAGAACAGCTGCTACAGATTCCATAATTATTATCACCTGTAGATACATTTTTAACATTCAATTAAAACAGTTGATTGATGTTCATGTTCACTTTGTCGAAATTTTAGTTACATGAATGAGCAGTTAAATTAATTCAATTATGAGAAGTGATTAAATCAGAAGTGCCAACTTTATCGAGATATTTCTTGTGTACCATTTTCAGAGTTTTTGATCCCCTGATATATTGTTAAGAATTAATTACAAGTGGTTAAAGCTAAACAGGACATTGTTAATAGACAAAACATGAGTCTATCCATGTTTCAGGAAAGTCATTTTGAAAATGTTTCGGGTGTATGCCCCTCCTCTTGCATTCATCGCTGTCAGTAAAAATAATAGCATATTATTTAACCTTCATCAATGTTGGTACCTCTGCTAAATACCAAACAGGTATCACTTCAAGAGGTAGAAAGAAAAGTTGAATAAAAATTATAGTAGTAATTGATGTTTTGAAGGTATTTTTAAAGCAGAGTTCTGGTACAAGGTTAAACGCTTGTAGTGCTAGGACTGTATATTTACGGTTTCAAACAATTGTCATACTCGATATAATAATGCCACTGAAATTGATAAAATAGTTGGTGGCATATGTTCATTTCAGTAAACAATGAATTTCTGGGGACGCTATTTTTTGTCATTTGAAGCTGGATGGAAATTGCATTAGCAATTCCAGCTTCAAATGACAAAAAAGAGAAACAAACAATTAAGTAGCACACGAGTAAAACGCTCAGCTGATGCTATTTTATTTTTAACCAGTACATTCACACAGTGACTCGGCAGCTTTATATCTGGTAACTTAACTCCATAACTTAGTCCATAAAAGTGACCCCTGTATCAGTATGTGGCTGCTGAAGATTATACATACTCTTACTTTAACATTGCCTTATAGTCTAAATAGTGTACGTTCCTAGTATTTAAAGCTTGAAATACAAATAATTGATATTATTAACAAAACTACTCACTAAATACATTACCACTTGTTTTTGCAAGATATTTTCCAGCAGACACAAGACGTTGAATCAATGTTGATCCATCGTCTATGATGCTGGACTAAAGTTAAACCAACACTGATTTAACTTCTTTTGTCTGCTGGGTTAGCAAGTTTGATTCAGGTTACCAATCATTGATTTTCGTCCTGTATTTATTATTTTTAAAATTATATGTAAATTTTTAGAGGACACTTTGTTGGTGACTGAAGTTATTTGTATTGTCAAGACATGATTTTTAGTGATGGACATTAGCCTAATCACTAAGCAGTTTAAATGATTGAAAGCACCAATCGCCCTTAGAAGTACATTTCAGTATGGTATGCTATTTTTTATAAAGACAATCTGGCCAATTCTCTTGTATTTGGTCGAATCAGTCAAAATGTTTTGTGATTTAAATTTTGATTTCTCTTCAACCAGGAAAATGAAGATTTGCTTGTGCATGATGTTAACAATATAATTACATCTAAAAATAAAAACCCTATTTTTACCGACTATAGAAAGTTATTATACATCATATGAAAACAATTATGACAAATAAATAATGCATCTTTAATTTATTTGTCACAAATGTATTCATATAATTTCTTTTGGTAAATCACCTTTCAGAAACACGGGAGGATATGTTGCTTTTGTTGACTTTCACTACAAAAACAATTTACATTGTGTGTATTTTTGATAAAATAAATGCTTGTTGAGTATTTTTTATCAATGTAATTTTCACGATCTCGAGGTAGGTCTACTTAACAGGCTGATCTCATGCTACAATGATGCTCCTTTTGTCCATTTATAGTATCCATCCACTTACCAGAAAGTAGATTCCGCCTGTTTGAAAAGTTTGGTCATGATAATCTAAACATAATTGGGGTTTAACAAAACATGTCTGCGTTTGTTTGGACAATACTAAGGCCAAGGTTTGTTTTTTGCATTGATGCATATTGTATCCTAAGAGATATTGAGAATATCCAGGGTAGATTATTAAGTAATAAATAACGAATGCCCCATTTTTTTCACCGTTGATTTAAATAAAAACTACTCACCCAGAAAACACGAGACATCAATCTAATGTTGATTTAATGATGGGCCAGCGTATGCTGGCTCAACATTAAATCACCATCGAATCGATGTCTCGTGTTTGATGGGCAGAATTAATTTGTTGGTAGGAAGCAGTATGACCAAGTACAATTAGATTAGTTAGTTTGGTCCCAATTGAGGTAATTTTAACCAGCTTACTGAACTTGATATTTTAATGCATTGTGTTCTAATGGATCTGAACACTGGCGTCGTTATGATTAAGTGCCCTGAAGTCGATTGTTCTTTGTTGAAAGAACATTAAGCATGTTTATTTCGGTTGACTTAATGTTTCTAATTTGCGTGATACAATGAATTTGGTTGAGATAACATTTGCCAGCCTTGTGGCCTCACATTATTTGTAATATGTTGACTGAACTTGTTTTTTTCAACTTACGACTATTATATTTAGCTGATGATGAAGAAATCGTTTCAAATTAGTAACGTGAATTTATTATTCATTAGTTGGCACAGCCACTATTTTGTTCTGCCAACTTAAAATTATGCAGTAAGCAGCACTTAGAATAACATTACTGGGTGAAAGAGTTATATTTATGTTTATCAAAAATGTCCTCATTAAGTCAAGTGAAGTAAATAAATATATTTGGTGTTCAACTTAAAAATATCTTTGCAGCCTAATTTACTTCATTTTTTTAAGTTTATCAGGCTAAACGGGCTTTACAGTGAGGACTATACTACCATACACTACTACACACGGACTAAAACTTGAATAACAGCAAGTCGACGGCGCGTGAATAATTGTGATGATATATGACAGCGCCTACAAGATAAATACAGACTTGTTGACACTTAGGCTAATTTAAGAGGTGTTATGACATTTGGCGTATGCCGATTTAAGCCATGCACTTGAAGCAGGTCCCTACGTAAAATAAATTACGACCCATTTGGCACAGAAATGTATTTTTTATCACTGGTGAGCTAACACAAAACTTTTAGACAATTCAATGATTTCCGGTTTTCACTTGACAATAACTCTTGCATTTTAACCCTTTTGCTGTTGAATTGTTTCAATTTTATTTTCCGTCATTTGAAGCTGGAATTGCTAACGCAATTTCCAGCTTCAAATGACGAAAAATATTAATATTTATAAAAAATAGACATCTCCAAAATTGAATGATTGGATTAACTAAGCATCTACCTAAAACTATTTTTTTAAATTAGTGATATTTGTAGTGATCTAAATCATGTTTTAACCCGTATACATCATACATCAGCAGGACAAGGGTTAAATAATGAAGGTCTTCTATAAATACGGCCACTTATTTTTTCTATTTGCCTCAAACTGTTACATTCAAAAAGATAATGGTATTCGTCACCGATGTTTCCAATAGCCTTTTTGATTCGTAAATATGTAGCTCTGACACACACACAGTAAAACAATTTGTAAATTAATGGAAAAATACAACCCATATATTTAACGTGTACCTCGACGGATTATAGAACTCAAGGGCTCCCCTTACACCATGTCATTCTATTTACATTTATTTACAGATAGAATATATATTTACAAAAGCGTAGCTGTAGTTTCTCCAAAATAGACTTTGTACTCATATGTAGAAGACAGCTCTTGCCCAATTGGCTGGGGAATAGCTGAGCCACGTGACATAATCGTGTAATCGCTCAGCAATTGCCTTTATCAAGGGATTAAAGTAGGTGAGTATCATGATTCCCCGAGTAAACATTGTGGGCGCACAATGCAACGGAACGCATGCGCAGCATGGTCAGCGTCCACAGGAGTGGGGCCTGCCGCAATGTAAATATTATTGCTCAGTGTAGTATAAAGACCTATGGGCTTTAGCCCACCATGCACCAACTTCTAGTCATGGTCGTCAAAATCATGGTTCTCCGAATTTCCCATCCTACCTCTTTGGTGACACGGCTCTTTGTTGACGAACCTGTTTTGGGCTGGATTATGACACAGGATAATGCTAAGGGTATGTGCGCCTCTGAGCTCGGTCCGCTGACGATTAAAGACTGTCACATTGATGTTTCAGATGATGAGAGAGTTGACCTTGATTTTTCTGGTGGCGTTGTTCACCTCGCCTCTATACGTCGCCGTCACTGAGGCGTGTTCGTGTGGGCCGTCAGTGGTACAGGGTCAATACTGTACATCTGAACAAGGTCAGTACTGCATGCAACTCATATCAAACCTTAACACTCAAAGCGCTGAAATATTGATGTATAAACCATGAAGGGTTTTTTTCAATTTGAAATCATCATAAATGTCTTAGTTAGCTCTTTCCGATTCATTTGAATACCTATGCTATGGGTCTAGAAATTTTACTCTTACGTACAGGGCGAGGATCGACTTTAGTCGTCAGAATCTGATGTCAACAGACGTCAGATTCTGTCGACTAAAGTCGATCTGCGCACTGTAAGGGTTAAAGCGCTGAAATCTGTCTGTGTGAACGATAAAGACCAAAGTGGTTTTTTCCATTTGAAATCATCATAAATGTCTTAGTTAGCTCTTTCCACTTCATTTGAATACCTATGCTATGGATCTATGGCCATTATAAATATTTTTACTCTTACAGTGTGGGTATCGAGTTTATACGTCATAATCAGACGTCTACAAACCTCAGATTCTGACGTCTAAAGACGACTCCCGTGCTGTAAGGATTAAAGATCCCCGCGCTGCAAGGGTTAATTCCATGACCGAATTGAAGGGTTTGCTTTCAAAAGGAATTCTGAACTCAATTTAAAATTAATACATTTATTCTGTTGTTGGTTGCTCAAAAATTAAAAGTACAAGAAACAAAAATGGCTGAAACACAGGTTGTATCTCGGGTCCAGAATTAACCGGAACATCTCGTGTCCGACGGTGATTGGTCAAAACACGAGATGTCCCAACAGTAGTATTTTTTTTTATAAAATGAACTCAATTCGTCGAGTTGAATATCAAACACGATCAAGCTGCTTCAATTGTAAAGTGTAAAGGTAAATAACAGTAACTGCTTACTTTTTAGGTGAGCAGTTACTGCTATTTGTTTTTACAGAGGCAGTAGTACTGCATTGCAAGACAAGCAGCAGTGCCTTCATACTTCTCTTTTGACGTCAGAATATGACGTTTGTGGACGTCAGATTTTGACGTCTATAGTTGATCCGCGCACTGAAAGAATAAATATTTCATATTGGTAGTTGACCCATAACTAAGACATTTATGATGATTTCAAATTGAAAAACCCTTTGGTCTCCATGGTTTATGCTAAAATATTTCAGCGTTGTAAGAGTTGAATGGTTATGATATTTGTTATAGTGATGAGGATTAAGCTGAAGAACTCTGCCGCCTACGAGCTGTGGATCCTTCCTGGTGATGAGACAGGACGCAGAGCCACGCAGGATGAAATCCAGAATCATTGGTTTCACCAGGAACGAATGTACAAGAGATATAAATATCGTGTGCTAGATCTATATCGGGTGGGTGCCAACAGAGATACCATATTATCATGAAAAAAGTTCACTGAATTTCTTATATTCCAATAGTTTCTGCTATAAAAGTTAATTTCAATTTTCACATTTTTTCCTGGAAGGGACGTGGCGCAATGGATAGAGCGCCTGACCGCCTCGCCAGTTATGCATGCGTTCTGGTTTCGAACCCTGCTGTTCCCGTGTGGGGTTTTCAGAGAAACAGCATTGTTTCTCCCTTCTCAATGTGACTAGGCGATCACGTTAATGCCTCGCCGAACTAAGGTTGAGACCGGCACGAGACCCATGTTGGCTAAATGTTGGCCCACCATCTTTAGGCTTCAGACACCAGAATCTGATGTCTGTTAACGTCAAATTCTGACGTCTAATGTCGATCTCCGCACTGGAAAGTCAAACTAAAAACTTGGAGAGTCTGTCTCCAAGCTAAAAAAATCAGTATGGTCTCCATGCTTTGTACAATTTTTTCAGCGTTGTAAGGATTAACCCTTGGAGTCCTCACGCTGCATTAAAGCATCATTTTTCATCCCTAAGAACATATTTAATTTTCCTACAACTAGGGATTTTAGAATGAAAATTTCCATGAAACTGGTTTACCAATACATGACAATTTTCTTTAATTTTCCACCCACATCAAATCATCTTCATTTACTACAAGTCGAGAATTGCGGCAGCAATTCGCGGCTTGTAGTGGATGAAGATAACAATGGTAAACTCAGGCTTGAAAAATACTCTTGTACAATTAGAACCATACCAAAATCAGCCTCTGGATCAAATTGAACTGATAGGGCTCAAATTACACAAACAGTGTTTAACCTTTGCAACGCTTACAATGGTATGAACCATAGAGGGTTATTTTCATTTTGAAATCATCATAAATGTCTTAGTTAGCTCTTTCTGATCCATTTAAATACTTATGTTATGGGTTTACGGCCATTAGAAATATTTTTACTCTTACAGTGCGGGGATATACTTTAGACATCAGAATCTGTCGTCCATAGACGTCAGATTTTCCCGTCTAAAGTCTATCCCCGCGCTGTAACGGTAAACCTTTACAACGCTTACAATGGTATGAGCCATAATATTTTTTCCAATTTGAAATCATCATAAATGTCTTAGTTAGGTTTTTCTGATTCATTTGAATACCTATGTTATGGGACTACGGCCATTGGAAATATTTTCACTCTTACTGTGCGTGGATCGACTTTAGACGTCAGAATCTGACGGTCACAGACGTCAGATTTTTCCGTCTGAAGTCGATCCCCGCGCTACAAGGGTTAAAATTAACATGTTGAGCTCTAAGCACGCTCTATTTTTCTGTTGACTCAGGGAGAAGAGCCAGAGACCAATTATGCCTTTACCAAGCATCACGGCAACATGTGCGGTGGGAGCCTAACTGCTGGAAAGAGCATCGTCATGGGTACAAAACATTCAAATATAGCACTTCTATTTTACCTTAAAATATTAGTTTTTACTTTTTTTATGAACTACTCAATTTTAAGCGGATCTATTGCCCCGAAAAAATGTTATGCAGATATGTAGATATATATTTTTACCCTGAAAACACGATAATTATTTACAAATATTTTTTATGATCACAGTATATAAGTCTGGTATAAATAATAATTCGTAAATTAAATAATTTAATTAAGTTCTATTATAATCACTCATTAAATAAAAAGTTCACTAAGCAGGAACAATCATAAAAATATTTGTTATGCTTTATATCAATACACGCTCGGTGTAAATAATGACATCTTTGACATCTACACTGATTTTTGTAGGCCTACAATATATTGTTGTTTTCGAAGAAAATAAAGTGTGGTATAGAGTGTGGCAAAGAACATAGCTAATATAGGCCTACACTGTAGATAGAGACGCGATGCTGATTGTATTTATAGCTACGTAGCATACCACGTGACACGTTGGCCTACAGTTAATTAGAGAAAGTATATGAGTATTGCACACGCATTTAGAATGTATGTAATGTAATAATTGAATGAATGAATAAATGAATGAATGAATGAATGAATG
This sequence comes from Flabesymbios commensalis, assembly GCA_964017125.1. NCBI lineage: Eukaryota > Metazoa > Annelida > Polychaeta > Terebellida > Flabelligeridae > Flabesymbios > Flabesymbios commensalis. The sequence continues at coordinate 10,024,333 of OZ024913.1, forward strand.
AATGAATGAATGAATGAATGAATGAACGAACGAACGAACGAACGAATGAATGAATGAATGAATGAATGAATGAATGAATGAATGAATGAATGAATGAATGATTGAATGAATGAATGAATGAATGAATGAATGAATGAATGAATGAATGAATGAATGAATGAATGAATGAATGAATGAATGAATGAATGAATGAATGAATGAATGAATGAATGAATGAATGAATGAATGAATGAATGAATGAATGAATGTCCAATTCGTTCATTTTTAAAATAACATAATTTTAATACATCTTTACATTCACAGGGAGAATGTCAGTTATGAACAAACAGGAATCATTTTTCTTTGGATCGTGCAATCATGCTGAGAATTTTGCCAAGATCCAGAAAGTAAATCTGAAACGATTCAGGAGAAGAGAATTTGACGGCCTTTGTAACTGCACGGTGAGATCGAATTACATATGTGTACATTTATAAAATATTATGTCTAATATCAACATAGATTTTATTGTTAGCCTTTCTGGCACCCATTTTATTTCTTCTCATGTTTATTCACATTTTGTATTTATCTTGAGATGTGAATTGCGGCAGCCATTTCCACTTCAATGTGGATAAACATGATAAAGTATGTCCTGATTCTATTAAATACTCAAGTCTAAAATATGAAATTAACCCTTAAAGCGCTGACAATTTTTGTAAAAAAAATTGGAATCATAAGGTTTTTTTTCAAATTGAAATCATCATAAATGTATTAGTTAACTCTTCCCGATTAATTTATATATATAATTTTATTCTTACAGTGCGGGGATTGACTTTAGACTTCAGAATCTGACGTCTACAGACGTAAGATTCTGACGTCTAAAGTCGATCCCCGCACTGTACGGGTTATAATCAGAACGACTGTTCAATGAGGAGTCATACTACTTTTAGGTTAATTAATTTTATTCAATAATTAGTCATTTGCAATTGCAATAACATTTTAATTCAACATAGGGCCTACACCATTTTCACGAAAATCAATTTTGTTCAAAGTCTTTCAATATTGCAATGTAATTTTAGTTGAACATAATCATTTACACATTTACCCATGGTGCGTATTTTGCAGATTAAGACATGTTTGGATGAATGTGCCACCACAGTGGATGAATGCGTACTTCCTGGCTACGACAATCACGCGTGTTACAATCAGAACTGGTGTGAGCGAGGAGGAAACGGAGAGTGTGGGTGGAGGAAAAAATGCTCAAAATCTAAACCCAAGAAATGAATGAGGCGAAAACGTCAGGATTTAGCAGAAAACACTGAGCCAACAATGTACAATTGATCATGATTGCTTGAACGTATTTGCTTTTAGATTAAACATATTCTCTCAAACACAATATCAATTATAAATCAATCATTTAGTGAAGTGATAAAAATGACCGCGGTGATTATTTGAAACTAGAGGTATAACTTGAAACTAAAACTTGAAACTGATTTCAGATAAATTAGCCACGGGGTAACAGGAGGGGAGGGAATAATAATCTGAAACTGATACATGGGATGCATTCGCGCATCAGTGCAATGTTTATATTAAAATATGATAACAAATATGAATGACTGTTTATCATGGTATATATTTGATAATCCTAGCGCTAAGCACGATTATTGTCGTTATCAATACTTTTATATCATGTCAGGTACATGTTTTGTGATAGACGTTTATGTTCAATCAGAGGAATTGTAAATGTTTGGTCCCAAATCAAACAAATGTAAGTAATTTTCATCCACTTGAAGTTGTGGATCGCGGTAGCGAGACACAACTTCAAGTGGGTGATAATTTAAGATAACTTAACGGTTTACGGGTTATATAATATGGTTTATTGCGCTTGATATTAAGCGTTATGTTTACTTGTGTAGCCTATATTCTGTCTGTACATGAGAGATATATTATGGTTTATTGCGTTTGATATTAAGCTTTATGTTTACTTGTGTAGCCTATATTTTGTCTGTGCATAGGAGATTAAGATTGTAGTGGATATGATAAAGCCCTCTTCATTTAGAAACTGAAAGCTTTTGTCACCTAATTTTACGTCTACTTCTATAGCATACAATATTAAATGCACGTAATCCCACAATTTGTGTTAATTGTCACAAAAAACATGTATGCCATTATGTTCCTTTGTTAAGGACTAGTGGCTAGTGTTCACATATTTATTGCTATGAGTACAGTGTCAGACCTATGTCTCATTTGTTTTTGAACGATTTTGGCCGGCCCCGATGGCTCATTTGTATCGACTGGGGCTTGTAACCTGGGGGCACCAGGTTCGAATCCCGGTCGGGACGAATCGTGGTTGTGCATATACAGTGCTCCAAACTGTTCAAAGGCATGGAGTGTACAGTGCTGCATATGGTACTGTGCACTATAAAGAACCTTTGAAGTCATTCGAAATAAGAGTAGGGCTTCGGGCTTCCTTCAATCGCGATATTGCCATGATTGTGCAGAAAGCGACGTAAAGCAATATTCATATATATTTGAACGATTTTAATTAACCAAAAAAAAAATTTCCTGACAATGTGCGGTCGTGGTGGTGCGGTGGTTAGAGCTCGAATCCCGTCACTGCTACTTGACTGGACATACATATACCGGATCCGCTCATGCCGGGTCCACTAATATAATGCCGCCCTATAGATAATGCCGGGATAGGGCTGATAATAATGTGCACAATGATAAATATGTATGGTATGTTCGGTTGTTTCTGTACTACAAGTACGAATGCAATAAATTATTATATGTTGATCCTCTTTTGTCCATATATATAACCCCAATAACTGTTGGCATTTATGTGTGTTTATTTATTTGCGAAAAACGAAAATCATTAACAAAACGTAAATCATCACCCACATTCTGCCTGTAATACTCACTGGTAAACGCTTGCGATTTTTTGCTCCAACGGCAGATACAAATTATGATAACTATGCATTTGAACAAAATATATAGATTTTGCTTTTCATTTATTTCCTGTTTAATTTCAATTAAATGACTAGTCTTTATTGACTGACATCATGCATTGCAATATCAATTGCATGTCGCTCGGTCAAATACATATATCGTTACGTTGTTGTTATTTTATATAATTTAATACCTTTTGACGAAAAGTGAGCAAAATCATATTGTTTTTTTTCAGCTGTTGAATTGTATTAGGGCATATTTTCCGTTGTGCATTAATTACACATTGGATCATGACAATGATACAATAATATGTTTTTTCACTGATATCTTGGCAATGGATATCACTAATTGACATGCAGAAAGATTCAAAATGCTTGGGCATTAAAAATCACTTTTTACATTTATTATTTATAATATGTGATACTAGTTAAATTATAACTGTTTATTTCCCACAAGAACATACTTTTTAGGGCTATTTTGATTATTTCAAGAGCTGCCATCTTGGATTTTGCGACATAAAAATCATTTTTTATATTTATTATTTTACTATGTGATAGCATTTAAATAAAAAAATTATTTAATTGTCATTTACTGTTTATTTACCACAATAACGTAATTTTATATTAATATTTTTTATTTATTTTATTATGGTTATTTCATAGGTAAAGTGGCGGCCATCTTGGATTTTGCGTCATATATAATCCTATTTTTTATTTAATATTTGAAAATGTGATATTATTGAAATTTAATTTCATTTAATTGTCATCTAACTGTTTATTTCTCACAAAAACGTAATTTTATTGACTATTCTGGTTATTCCATGGGTGAAGTGGCGGCCATTATCGATTTCGCGAGATTGTGAAAGAGTGGTGGAAAATTCATGTTGGCTCAACGGATGGATCTTTTTATAATGTGCTTACGGAGTACTGTGCCAAATTTGGTGCTTTTGTCCGCCCGGTAAATATACTTTCACTAAGGAACCTGACTAATTGCTATTATACCCTCCGCGAAACACGTGAACAATGTCAGCTCTATTTTAAAATGTCTTTATCTTGAAAACGTAATAGCTAGCTTACCTACTCTAGCTTACCTACTATAGCCTGTGTACTGTTGGTTTACTTTGAGAGAAACATTATCACCATTAACAAGTTCTGGCTCTACAGATTGGCTCGATTATTGTTAAGAAGCTCGAGCTCCAATATGCTCAATATACTGCATTGTGCCTGGTTAAAGGCACTGTCTTAACGTCTAAGCTTGCACGGAATCTGGCAACGATGTTGGCTCACAACCAGAGAGAAATGCTTACTTAACACAGTCAGTGGGAAGCCAAACACAACAATTGACAGTTTTTTAAACCGCTTACCATAAGGTAGGTGCAGTAGGCACCACAGTGCTTAAGGTAGGAATCCATATGTACGGTATGCGTTACGCGTTATGCGTCATGCGTCATGCGTCATGCTTTTTTTGCGAATCCATATGTACGTATATTCAAAACGCGTTAAAGCTAGGAATCCATATGTACGTTATGCGTTACGCGTTATGCGCTATGCGACAAAAATGGAGATTACTTAAATGTTCAAGAGTGAATCCATATGTACGTATGCGTATACGATTTTCAAATAGCTGCGCGTCCGACAAATTGGATCGCTCTGTGTCGCGATTCATGCGTCATCCGATTGAAAAAACGGACGGGGAATTCCAGGGAATGACGTCGCCAACGGGGTGTTTTCCAGACAAAGTGTGTATGTGTGTGCGTCGGGGGGGGAGGAGGGGGGGACGATTACCCAGTATCCAGCCATAACGACGTAAATTGCTCCCTATATCTAATCTGAAGTATTTCTGAATTATTTACCCATGTTACTAATTGCATTTCTTGGTTGTGGTATGCCCCCTGTTGAAAGCTCTTCAGCAGTATCCTATGGACCCAGCACCAGCAGTGTTTCCGTTTATTACTTTTTATTCAACCGTAGTAATTTAAATGAGGTGGCAATAATAATCAAATTTTGTTGCTGTATATAACAGCGCCCCAATGCAGACAAAGACATCTTTTCAAGCACAAATCAGCCACAGAACGAAAGAAAAATGCAGTGCTGCTAGTCGAAAACGCATGATGTATACGCGTAACGCGTTCAGAATATACGTACATATGGATTCGCAAAAAACCCATGACGCATAACGCATAACGCATTACGCCTAACGCATAACGTACATATGTATTCCTAGCTTACGCGGATGCATCATGCGTTTTCGACTAGCAGAGCTCCATCTTTCTTTCTTTCTGTGGCTGATTTGTGCTTGAAAAGATGTCTTTGTTTGTTTTTGGCGCTGTTTTATATATAATTATAGGCCTACAGCAACAAAAATTAATCAATTTTGCCGCCTCATTTAAATTTTTAAAAAGTGATAAGCGGAAACACCGCTGGTGGGTCCATAGCATACTGCAGAAGAGCTTTCAACAGGGGGCATACCACGACCTTATCAAATAAATGCAGGTAAATGGTAAATCATTTCAGAATTTCACTTCAGGTTAACTAGGAAGCAATTTATGTCGTTATGGCGCAATCCCAGCAAACACGAGACTTTGAACCAATGCTGGGTTAATATTGGCCCACCGACTTCTCGTTGGCCCAGCATTAACCCAGCATTGGGTCAACGGCTCGTGTTTGCTGGGATACTGGATAATCCCCACCCCCACATGTACTTTGTCTGGGAAACGCCCCATCGGCGACGTCATTCCCTGGAATTCCCCCTCTGCCCCCCATTTTCGGACACGCAGCTGTATGAAAATCGTATACGTACATATAGATTCACTATTGAACATTTAGGTAAATTGCCATTTTCGTCGCATTGCTGACAGCAAGCTGTTGTGATTAGGGCCTAACTGCACAGACACATGCGGCTCCTGCACACATACCATCCTGTCAGCTTTCATGACATAACGACACTCCAGGCTTGGGGCGAGTACCTGACAAAAGTACTCGAGTACAATTACAAGTACAAGTACTGGATTTTTAAAAGTACTTGAGTACAAATACAAGTACTTTATAAAGTACTTGAGTACAAGTACTGAGTACTTTGGTTGTAAACTCGAATTAATTATAGAGCCTACATTAAATTGATTCAATAAAAAATGATTTTAATATATGTTACTTCTTGTTGATATATGTGAGCCGATCTGGCAAAATGAGTTTCAAGTCGCACTTTGGCAAACAATTATTGAGAAAATGGAGTGGAAATTTGTTTCTATTTATTTGATTTTAATACAATTGTGTGGTATTTACTAGAGTGGCAGACTCTAGTGTTGTGATAAACAAGGTCATGCGTATTGCTAAAGAATGACGTCCTTTTAGACGTTTACATCTGTTGTATCTCAGTTATCAAAATAAATTAGCCCAATATTGATTTAATGTTGGTGCAATATTAAATCAACATTGGGTCACTGTTTACTGTGATAGACTGGAAGTAATCCACGTGAATCGTTTGCAAACATAACGGGTATGTGCGTTTAACAGGATACCTTTGGATAGGGAGAGTGGGAGGGAAAACAGAGGAAATTCTGCCATTGGGGAAAGGCAGGGAAAACAATGGTGGGGGGGGGGGTGGAAACTTTCTCCGTAGCCTGAGCACTGGCATGAAAAAGAGACTGGACACTATTTCGTATGTTGTGGTTGGGCAGCCACACTTTGGCTCATAGGTTTGGTGATCCTCTCCTATTGGCCGATTGTAATTCAAGTGTCCCATCTCATTTCAGTGTGCAGGCTACTTCCCCATTCCTACCGGTTCATTCCAGTGTGCAGGCTATTACCCCATTCCTACCGGTTCAGGCTAGTATACAGGCTACTTCCCCATTCCTAACGGTTTAGTCCAGTTTGCAGGCCACTACCCCATTTCTACCGGTTCAGGCCAGTATACAGGCTACCTCCCCATTCCTACCGGTTCAGTCCAGTGTGCAGGCTACTACCCCATTCCTACCGGTTCCGGCCAATTTGCAGGCTACTATCCCATTCCTACCGGTACAGGTCAGTGTGCAGGCTACTTCCCCATTCCTACCAGTCCAGTCCAGTCTGCAGGCTACTACCCCATTCCTACCGGTTTCGGCCAGTTTGCAGGCTACTACCCAATTCATACCGGTTCAGGCCAGTATACAGGCTACTTCTCCATTCCTACCGGTTCAGTCCAGTTTGCAGGCTACTTCCCCATTCCTACCGGTTCCGGCCAGTTTTCAGGCTACTACCCCATTCCTACCAATTCAAGCCAGTTTGCAGGCTACTACCCCATTCCTACCAGCTCAGGCCAGTGTGCAGGCTACTTCTCCATTTCTAGCGGTTCCGGCCAGTTTGCAGGCTACTACCCCATTCCCACCGGTTCAAGCCAGTGTGCAGGCTACTTCTCCATTCCTACCGGTTCAAGCCAGTTTGCAGGCTACTACCCCATTCCATTCCTACCAGTCCAGGCCAGTGTGCAGGCTACTTCTCCATTCCTACCGGTTCCGGCCAGTATGCAGGCTACTACCCCATTCCTACCGGTTCAGGCCAGTGTGCAGGCTGCTTCCCCATTCCTACCGGTTCAGGCCAGTATACAGGCTACTTCCCCATTCCTACCGGTTCAAGCCAGTTTGCAGGCTACTTCCCCATTCCTACTGGTTCAGGCCAGTGTGCAGGCTACTTCCCCACTCCTACTGGTTCAGTCCAGTATACAGGCTACTTCCCCATTCCTACCGGTTCAAGCCAGTTTGCAGGCTACTTCCCCATTCCTACCGGTTCAGTCCAGTGTGCAGGCTACTTCTTCATTCTTACCGGTTCTGTCCAGTGTGCAGGCTATTTCCACATTCCTACCGGCTCATTTCAGTGTGCAGGCTATTTCGCCATTCCTACCGGTTCAGTCCAGTGTGCAGGCTTTTTCCCCATTCCTACCGGTTCAGTCCAGTGTGCAGGCTACTACCCCATTTCTACCGGTTCAGGCCAGTATACAGGCTACCTCCCCATTCCTACCGGTTCAGTCCAGTGTGCAGGCTACTACACCATTCCTACCGGTTCCGGCCAGTTTGCAGGCTACTACCCCATTCCTACCGGTACAGGCCAGTGTGCAGGCTACCTCCCCATTCATACCAGTCCAGTCCAGTTTGCAGGCTACTACCCAATTCCTACCGGTTCAGGCCAGTATACAGGCTACTTCCCCATTCCTAACGGTTCATTCCAGTGTGCAGGCTTTTTCCCCATTCCTACCAGCTCAGTCCAGTGTGCAGGCTACTTCTCCATTCCTAGCGGTTCCGGCCAGTTTGCAGGCTACTTCCCCATTCCATTACTACCAGTCCAGGCCAGTGTGCAGGCTACTTCTCCATTCCTACCGGTTCCGGCCAGTATGCAGGCTACTACCCCATTCCTACCAGTTCAGTCCAGTTTGCAGGCTACTCTCCCATTCCTACCAGTCCAGTTCAATGTGCAGGCTACTTCCCCATTCCTACCAGCTCAGTCCAGTGTGCAGGCTACTTCTCCATTCCTAGCGGTTCCCCCCAGTGTGCAGGCTACTACCCCATTCCTACCGGTTCAGGCCAGTATACAGGCTACTTCCCCATTCCTACCGGTTCAGTCCAGTTTGCAGGCTACTACCCCATTCCTACCGGCTCAGGCCAGTATACAGGCTACCTCCCCATTCCTACCGGATCAGTCCAGTTTGCAGGCTACTACCCCATTCCTACCGGTTCCGGCCAGTTTGCAGGCTACTACCCCAGTCCTACCGGTACAGGCCAGTGTGCAGGCCACTTCCCCATTCCTACCAGTCCAGTCCAGTCCAGTCTGCAGGCTACTACCCCATTCCTACCGGTTCAGGCCAGTATACAGGCTACCTCCCCATTCCTACCGGATCAGTCCAGTGTGCAGGCTACTTCCCCATTCCATTACTACCAGTACAGGCCAGTGTGCAGGCTACTTCTCCATTCCTACCGGTTCCGGCCAGTTTGAAGGCTACTACCCCATTCCTACCGGTTCAGGCCAGTATACAGGCTACTTCCCCATTCCTGCCGGTTCAGTCCAGTTTGCAGGCTACTTCTCCATTCCTACCGGTTCAGGCAAGTGTGCAGGCTACTTCCCCATTCCTACCAATTCAAGCCAGTTTGCAGGCTACTACCCCATTCCTACCAGTCCAGTCCAATGTGCAGGTTACTTCCCCACTCCTACCAGCTCAGTCCAGTGTGCAGGCTACTTCTCCATTCCTAGCGGTTCCGGCCAGTTTGCAGGCTACTACCCCATTCTTACCGGTTCCGGCCAGTGTGCAGGCCACTTCTCCATTCCTACCGGTTCAAGCCAGTGTGCAGGCTACTTCCCCGTTCCATTCCTACCAGTCCAGGCCAGTGTGCAGGCTACTTCTCCATTCCTACCGGTTCCGGCCAGTATGCAGGCTACTACCTCATTTCTACCAGTTCAGTCCAGTTTGCAGGCTACTCCCCCATTCCTACCGGTTCCCGCCAGTTTGCAGGCTACTTCCCCATTCCTACCAGTTCAAGACAGTGTGCAGGCCACTTCTCCATTCATACCGGTTCAAGCCAGTTTGCAGGCTACTACCCCATTCCTACCGGTTCCGGCCAGTTTGCAGGCTACTTCCCCATTCCTACCGGTTCCGGCCAGTTTGCAGGCTACTTCCCCATTTCTACCAGTTCAGGCCAGTGTGCAGGCTACTTTTCCATTCCTACCGGTTCAGGACCAGTGTGCAGGCTACTTCTCCATTCCTACCGGTCCAAGCCAGTTTGCAGGCTACTTCCCCATTCCTACCGGCTTAGGCCAGTGTGCAGGCTACTTCCCCATTCCTACCGGTTCAAGCCAGTTTGCAGGCTACTTCCCCACTCCTACTGGTTCAGTCCAGTATGCAGGCTACTTCCCCATTCCTACCGGTTCAAGCCAGCTTGCAGGCTACTTCCCCATTCCTACCGGCTCAGTCCAGTGTGCAGGCTACTTCTCCATTCCTACCGGTTCAGTCCAGTGTACAGGCTATTTCCACATTCCTACCGGTTCATTCCAGTGTGCAGGCTATTTCACCATTCCTACCGGTTCAGTCCAGTGTGCAGGCTTTTTCCCCATTCCTACCGGTTCAGTCCAGTGTGCAGGCTACTACCCCATTTCTACCGGTTCAGGCCAGTATACAGGCTACCTCCCCATTCCTACCGGTTCAGTCCAGTGTGCAGGCTACTACACCATTCCTACCGGTTCCGGCCAGTTTGCAGGCTACTACCCCATTCCTACCGGTACAGGCCAGTGTGCAGGCTACCTCCCCATTCATACCAGTCCAGTCCAGTTTGCAGGCTACTACCCAATTCCTACCGGTTCAGGCCAGTATACAGGCTACTTCCCCATTCCTAACGGTTCATTCCAGTGTGCAGGCTTTTTCCCCATTCCTACCAGCTCAGTCCAGTGTGCAGGCTACTTCTCCATTCCTAGCGGTTCCGGCCAGTTTGCAGGCTACTTCCCCATTCCATTACTACCAGTCCAGGCCAGTGTGCAGGCTACTTCTCCATTCCTACCGGTTCCGGCCAGTATGCAGGCTACTACCCCATTCCTACCAGTTCAGTCCAGTTTGCAGGCTACTCTCCCATTCCTACCAGTCCAGTTCAATGTGCAGGCTACTTCCCCATTCCTACCAGCTCAGTCCAGTGTGCAGGCTACTTCTCCATTCCTAGCGGTTCCCCCCAGTGTGCAGGCTACTACCCCATTCCTACCGGTTCAGGCCAGTATACAGGCTACTTCCCCATTCCTACCGGTTCAGTCCAGTTTGCAGGCTACTACCCCATTCCTACCGGCTCAGGCCAGTATACAGGCTACCTCCCCATTCCTACCGGATCAGTCCAGTTTGCAGGCTACTACCCCATTCCTACCGGTTCCGGCCAGTTTGCAGGCTACTACCCCAGTCCTACCGGTACAGGCCAGTGTGCAGGCCACTTCCCCATTCCTACCAGTCCAGTCCAGTCCAGTCTGCAGGCTACTACCCCATTCCTACCGGTTCAGGCCAGTATACAGGCTACCTCCCCATTCCTACCGGATCAGTCCAGTGTGCAGGCTACTTCCCCATTCCATTACTACCAGTACAGGCCAGTGTGCAGGCTACTTCTCCATTCCTACCGGTTCCGGCCAGTTTGAAGGCTACTACCCCATTCCTACCGGTTCAGGCCAGTATACAGGCTACTTCCCCATTCCTGCCGGTTCAGTCCAGTTTGCAGGCTACTTCTCCATTCCTACCGGTTCAGGCAAGTGTGCAGGCTACTTCCCCATTCCTACCAATTCAAGCCAGTTTGCAGGCTACTACCCCATTCCTACCAGTCCAGTCCAATGTGCAGGTTACTTCCCCACTCCTACCAGCTCAGTCCAGTGTGCAGGCTACTTCTCCATTCCTAGCGGTTCCGGCCAGTTTGCAGGCTACTACCCCATTCTTACCGGTTCCGGCCAGTGTGCAGGCCACTTCTCCATTCCTACCGGTTCAAGCCAGTGTGCAGGCTACTTCCCCGTTCCATTCCTACCAGTCCAGGCCAGTGTGCAGGCTACTTCTCCATTCCTACCGGTTCCGGCCAGTATGCAGGCTACTACCTCATTTCTACCAGTTCAGTCCAGTTTGCAGGCTACTCCCCCATTCCTACCGGTTCCCGCCAGTTTGCAGGCTACTTCCCCATTCCTACCAGTTCAAGACAGTGTGCAGGCCACTTCTCCATTCATACCGGTTCAAGCCAGTTTGCAGGCTACTACCCCATTCCTACCGGTTCCGGCCAGTTTGCAGGCTACTTCCCCATTCCTACCGGTTCCGGCCAGTTTGCAGGCTACTTCCCCATTTCTACCAGTTCAGGCCAGTGTGCAGGCTACTTTTCCATTCCTACCGGTTCAGGACCAGTGTGCAGGCTACTTCTCCATTCCTACCGGTCCAAGCCAGTTTGCAGGCTACTTCCCCATTCCTACCGGCTTAGGCCAGTGTGCAGGCTACTTCCCCATTCCTACCGGTTCAAGCCAGTTTGCAGGCTACTTCCCCACTCCTACTGGTTCAGTCCAGTATGCAGGCTACTTCCCCATTCCTACCGGTTCAAGCCAGCTTGCAGGCTACTTCCCCATTCCTACCGGCTCAGTCCAGTGTGCAGGCTACTTCTCCATTCCTACCGGTTCAGTCCAGTGTACAGGCTATTTCCACATTCCTACCGGTTCATTCCAGTGTGCAGGCTATTTCACCATTCCTACCGGTTCAGTCCAGTGTGCAGGCTACTTCCCCATTCCTACCGGTTCCTGCCAGTTTGCAGGCTACTACCCCATTCCCACCGGTTCATTCCAGTGTGCAGGCTTTTTCCCCATTCCTACCGGTTCAGTCCAGTGTGCAGGCTTTTTCCCCATTCCTACCGGTTCAAGCCAGTTTGCAGGCTACTACCCCATTCCTACCGGTTCAGTCCAGTGTGCAGGCTACTTCCCCATTCCCACCGGTTCATTCCAGTGTGCAGGCTTTTTCCCCATTTCTACCGGTTCAGTCCAGTGTGCAGGCTTTTTCCCCATTCCTACCGGTTCCGGCCAGTGTGCAGGCTACTTCCCCATTCCTACCGGTTCAGGCCAGTATACAGGCTACTTCTCCATTCCTACCGGTTCAGGCCAGTATACAGGCTACTTCTCCATTCCTACCGGTTCAGGCCAGTGTGCAGGCTACTTCCCCATTCCTACCGGTTCAGGCCAGTGTGCAGGCTACTTCCCCGTTCCTACCGGTTCAGGCCAGTTTGCAGGCTACTTCCCAATTCTTACTGGTTCAGGCCAGTGTGCAGGCTACTTCCCCGTTCCTACCGGTTCAGGCCAGTGTGCAGGCTACCACCCCATTCCATTCCATTTCATTTTGTCTTGTTAAAGATTCATACAGCTTTGAAATGCGCAAGTGTGGGACGGTCAAGTGTAGGCCTACATTAGTCTATAGAGTACACTTTGACAGCATTAAATTATCCCCATGTAACAACGTTATTGGACTGTAGTGTTTATGTTACATAAATATAGTCTTTCCAACGATGGAAGATTAACAATAACGAAAGTTAGCTTGTCGTTGGTTGTTTAATCAATTCTCAATCAATTTTCATCAAATTTTGTAAGTAGTTTTTTTCTACTCATTTTGGCATCTATTCGGAAAATCTCAGGAAAAAATATTGCAGAGCTCAAAAAAAGTTAGGCCATTTGACATAGTCAAATTATGATGCTCCTCTAGAACCCATCAACTTTATTACGGTTTATTCTCAGAATATTGTGTTGAAACATGTCAAGTGGTCTTTTATTTGACATGTTTTCGTAAAAATCGCTTGAGAATTGACTGAGCAATACACGAAAAGCTTACTTTCATTTTGAACCAGCCTCTACCGTCGGACGGTTTATAGGTCAATCAATCAATCAATCAATCAATCAATCAATCAATCAATCAATCAATCAATCAATCAATCAATCAATCAATCAATCAATCAATCAATCAATCAATCAATCAATCAATCAATAAATCAATAAATCAATCAATCAATCAATCAATCAATCATTCAATCAATCAATCATCAATCAATCAAGCAATCAATCAATCAATCAATCAATCAAGCAATATGTTGAGTTGAACATAAGGGCTGATCAAAATTTAAATTGATTGGCGCTTCACACGTGGGAAATGTGGACTTGGATCACTTTGAATCTGGAACATTCTATTATGTAGCCTGCCTACAGATGCTACATGTATGTGGACGATGCATGGAGTCAACATGAAGTAAAGTGAATGGGGTTTTAAGCCACATTTGTGCACATATAGGCTAAACTGGGCCAGGAGAACCTCTTAAGAATGGTGAGATGAGTGAGATGACACCGCCCAGATACAGGATTCGAAATTCGAGCCCTGGCGGTCTGAGCGGGGAAGAAAGATTTTGTTTCTTTGAAACTTGAAGGCCTGAGTAGGGTTCGAACACGCGATCTCCGACTTTCCAAGCAGGCAGTTTTAATCAGTGCACCAGGGCCACTGCCCTATTTTATTTCTCGTCGGCAATATAACACTTTAGTGCGTTTTCGTCTTGTCTTTCACTCTGATTTCGAGACATAGCGACACTTAGCCAGCCCTGCGATGTGAAAGAGCCAGATGTGTAGATAGTAAAATATGTCACACAGGATGTAGGCTATAGTGTATGTACGATGTCGGTGCTCAAAATTATATTTAAAAAAAAAATAATCAAAATATTATTTTAACATGAATTTCTTAATGCAATAATATAGAAACAAATTATATACTCATATAATATATAAAGTTATGCATTTGTATAGTTTTTCATGTAATAAGAAAGACAATGATGCAAATGCTAGTGGAATTAAACGATTTATTTTTTATGGTGAGAAAATGGGTAGTAGGGGTGTGAATATGGCTGGTGGATAAATAGAGAAATAGCAGTTATACATCAACAGTTATATTTGAACAATCATGTGGGTAAGTCGGGCTTTATTATATTATTATTTTGCTTAGGCGTATGTTTGTCCAATTAGCCACAAGATAGTCTTTTCGAGAAGGCTATAGCATGCGTTTGAACATTTAAACCAATTGCGTGGCTGGATTTCTACTATAACCAAGGTGAAAAATGCAGGTTACTAACATAGCTACGGTTTAATTGATTTTTTTCAAAAATCGATAATGTATATAATTACATATTTCTTTTTTTTTCAACAATTTTTTTCTCCCTGACACTCAGATGTAGCCTATGATGCATATTATGCTATTTATAACAGTGTTGAAAGTGGTTACATTTTACTCACTTTAGAACTTAGTGTGAAACTATTACGCCGTTTCGACCTGCCTTCAGCAGATATTGATCACGCAATGATCATGTGGGGTGATTTATCTTGGAACCATGAATAACATATTCTCTACTATAACAGTACTGTTTTGTCATACCGAAAAAAGATTGAGTGACTGTGTTGATTCCTCGGTCAGATTGAGTTAATTGGGTCTATTGCATTATCAGTACATGCCTGTGTAATAACAGTTATATATAATACCTGCATACTATTGTTTGGCAGATCGATCTTGCTGCAATACATCTAGCTTGATCATTATTCTAGTTTCCTACTATGTCATTAAAATAATAATCATATTGTTTATCAAATTCAGTTGGTAATTTTCTTTCCCAGTAGGGACTGTAACTAGCGAGAGTAAAATATTGCTGAATACAAGAAAGGCTTTAGAAATGCAATATAAACTTGATGATAGGCTTCGCAAACTGGATGATCATAATAATTGTACATTGTTTTGGAAATAGAAATTCATTTCTGAATCATTTTTTATGATCGTTTATTACACCAATAATATCATCAATACTGCCACTGTTTCACTTTGTGACAGACTGAGTTGGGTACATGGATGACTAATTATATACATGTAGCACTTTGTTGTCAGATTTTAGTTGGTTATATTGATGCAGGCCGTGTCACTGACTGATGGCTAAAGTTTTATTTTTAATTATTTTATTCCATTGAGTTGGTGTTATTAACACTTACAATGCTGAAATATTTTTTTTATAAACCATGGAGATCAAAGGGGTTTTTCAATTTGAAATCATCTTAAATGTCTTAGTTAGCTCTTTCTGCTTCTAATAGTGTTACGGTTATTGGCAAAATCATATATAACTCTTGATATAGGAGGTGCCTTAATATGCGGTAAAATATCCACGTAGGCCCACCCTCTTGTGCATAGCGTCCCATGCTGGGACGGCTGTAAAAATGTTGTAGGCATGCATGTCATTGGAGACCACCGTAAGGGCTATCATCATGCATCTTCAAATATATTAAAATTTTCTAAATCATTGTTTTCAGATTAAGTTGGTTGTATTGACGCTTGCCTGTGTGTTGGGGTACGGCCATCACTCTGAAGCACCTACTATGGCCTGAACATATTATCTTTGTTTAGCAGATTGAGTTATAGTTGTATTGACGATGGCCATGTTGGTGCCTGTGCGTTGAGGCACAGCCACTGAATCAGCTATTATGGCCTGTACATGTTATTATTACTTTAAACATTGAGTTGGTTGTATTAACGCTGGCCGTATCGGTGCGGCGTCGGTAAGTGTTGGGGTACGGCGACTGGGGCACCTAAATAGCTTTTACGTATATTTGTTTATCAGATTCAGTTGGTTTTATTGACGCTGGCCGTGTCGATGCCTGAGTGTCGGGGTACGGCGACTGAGGCACCTACTATAGCTTTTATCGTACAAAAAACAGACACATAAAATGGAGAAAATTTGTTTATTAAAAATAAACATCAAATTAAACGACCACAAATAAAAAGGGCTTCACCTCAAATGTTGTTAATGTAAACGTGGTTGTAACAGAGTGAAGCCCCAAGACCAAAATAGGTATAAATTTACTTGACAGTCAGTTAACAGGATTAACCAGTGAATATTTATACATGTCTCCGATTGATCTAATCTACTATGAATATTTATACATGTCTCTAATTGATCTAATCTACTATTTAAATGTGATCTCTTGTATCATTACAAACAAATTACATAATATCAACGAAACTATCAATAACAATCTAGTAATTGTTCACACAAAACCAAACCTATCAATAACAATCTACTAATTGTTCACATTAATATATTAATGAACTTTGACTCTTGTATCATTACATACAAATTACAGAAGATTGACAAAATCTATCAATAACATTATTAAACAAGATTATCTGTTATTGAGGAGGGTATGAAAACGGCACACAGACACAAAGTGTCTGACCCCCACAACACAAACTTACGAATGCATCGTAAGAGCACATATGAATTCCAACCTCTCATCTGTCTAATCCACCATTACTTGTGGCATCAGAAACAAAACTAATTCTAAATGGTGAAGTGCTATATAGTCTGAAATTTGTTTTTTAAAGATTCATACAGCTTTGAAATGCGCAAGTGTGGGACGGTCAAGTGTAGGCCTACATTAGCCTATAGAGTACACTTTGACAGCATTAATATCAGCCACTGAACTGATTACAAGATACTACTCCAACGAGAAATTGGCACAATGCTGTTTTAATGTTAGACCAACGTCTGCGACGTTGGCCAACATTAAATCAACATCTGGTGAGTGTGCCGTGTTGGCTGGTAAAGCTCTTACTGTCAATATGCTGGAGGTCAACTGTCTCCAGATCCCCACGGTAACACAGCCTTTTGTGTCACAACACAAAGCCCACATGAGAGAAATAGTGAATTACTTCCTCATAGATGTCGCTAAAGTATATAGAGTTTATATGACTTGGGAACTTGCTCTTAATGCGGCGATGGTTATGAAACGCATATAGTATTATTATCTTGGGTGATAACAGTGGCTGTGGTGTGAAATGGCATTGTGGAATGTCCAGGGGCCATTGTTGCATTCTGGGGACCACATTGTCCCGCGTATTTTGACAGTTGACTACACCTTTAAATTGAAATTAAGATGTCTACAAAATTGAAACTTGAAATTTACATGTAATGAATAGATAACCAAATAATTAAAATTTCCAAATGTAGATAATAAGGCATTATCATAACATCTGTTGTATTTATAATTCATGAAGCAAGTCTGAGTAGTGTTTTGACTGGCTGGATTTAAATGTCAGTGGAATTTTATTTATACAGACCTCATTTTGAGCTGACATAGGTATTGCAGACACACTTTGAAAACATAAGACCACAAAACAGAGATTTAAAAGGATTTGAAGCAAATTAGGAACATGAGGAAATGGACCACATCTTGAGTATTGCTGTATTCACTAAAAATGTTGTGTACATATTCAAGAGCAAGATCTAAAGAATTCTAAAAAAAAAAAAAATAATATAATAATAATTTCTTACTCACGCAGTTATTGACGAAAAAGCAAGTTTTAACTTTTTCTTCTCTTCTACGGGAGAAGAAAAAGGACATAAATCATTCACATTTAAACTAATTCCACCTGTAAGAATGAGCTTGTTGGATATTGTATCAAAAACCAACTGGCCCAAATCGGGTTGGCAAATCAACCCCCATCATGTTTCTATAGTTAGAACAGCTGGCGCAAGTCCTGCCGAACTAACAGATGAATAAACATATGTTTGGTTCTTCACGAAGTTTATTGCATCTGGCGCAAGTCGGATGCATCCTGCCCATCATTACTAGCACTGATTTCAGCAGCTAGCGCAAATCCTGATGCTAGATTAAACTAATTCCACCTGTAAGAATGAGCTTGTGGATATTGTATCAAAAACCAACTGGCCCAAATCCAGTTGGCAAATCTCTCCCCATCATGTTTGCTATAGTTAGAGCTGCTGGCGCAAGTCCTGCCGAACTAACAAAATGAATAGTCATATGTTTGGTTCTTCACGAAGTTTATTGCATCTGGCGCAAGTCCGGGTGTATCC